>QANX01006698.1:0-86652 GCA_003254975.1 Ochetophila trinervis
GTTGGGATTACAGTTTCTTTAAGCTTGGGGTTCCGCATCATCATGTCATCTAAGGTTCATTTGTTTAATGGGAATAGATGGGACTATTTGACGTATAGTCTAATTTTAGTGGATTAAACTTGGAATAGTGGAGTCTAATTCAGTCTAGCCCTATTAAACAAACGGATCCCTAAAGTCTCAAAATGGTAATGCATGTTTTGAGAAAATTAAAGAAAAATAATCTCACTTTCTGCATGAACAATTTATTGAGCCTATTTTTCCATTAAATTTTTTTTCTTCATCCACTATTCTTTCCACGATTAATACAAAAGAAGAAAACTCATCACTTATACTGAGTCCACTAACACAGATCTTCCTCAAAAAGAGTCCTACTCCATTTAAACTATCCATACTTCTCGTGTAGGGGCAAATCCATAAATTTGATTAAAGGAGGGTCAAGGGTGGATCCAAGAATTTCTTAAAGTGCTAAGATGTAATAATATATTTATGCAAAAATAAAATTATGACCAAATAAAATACTTATAGTTAAAAAAAAAATCTAAAAAAGTGCATATGCATATATCACTACTTTTTTCTATCACTATTACAAAAGAAAAAACTACAACAAATAAACAAGAAGAATAGATCCACATTTTTTTCCATGCCTTGTTAAATCTTGGGGATAAAATATTTCCACGAGCATACAAATTATATCAACGTCAGATGATTTATATCTATCTTTAATATTCAAACTAGAGATAAGAATTCAAAACTCCATTA
Organism: Ochetophila trinervis; assembly: GCA_003254975.1. Lineage (NCBI taxonomy): Eukaryota > Viridiplantae > Streptophyta > Magnoliopsida > Rosales > Rhamnaceae > Ochetophila > Ochetophila trinervis. The sequence continues at coordinate 760 of QANX01006698.1, forward strand.
TATACTTAGCAAACCTTCTATTTAGCTCAAACATTTTTAGAATCTATTGCAGCAACAAAAACATCTAAACTATAATAATGCTCAACTGTAATTTTATCTTTTGATACTTTTTAATTAGAATTCATATATGGAATTTCAATATCATACTTCCCACATAATAAATTTATCTTTTCAATCAAACTGTTTCATCCATATTGTCTCAAATTTTAAATAAGTGACTTGGTACTTTTGACTAAATGAATAAAATTTGAAACATCTAGAGTTTATTGGTCCAAAGCGTGACACAAAGCATCAATTATTCACATAATTTCTTTCATCGAATTCAAAACAAAAATATCTCAAAACAAGTAAATGCATCATATGTAGCATCAGCCTCTCCATGTCAAGGATAATTTGATCCTTCTCATATAATATATTTAAGAACTTTACAAGTTGCTCCAAATATTTGAATCAAGCTACAAGCTGAATTGAAATGAGATCCTCATTGAGTATCTCGTACTGACTCATGTGTCAATTTTCATCTCTCATCTTTATTTCAAAGTCGGACTCACACAAGTGACTAACCTCAACAACCAATTCTTACAACACAATGTACTGGTCACTTTAGTTCTCCTTCTATACGCTTCCACGAGAAAGTACATAACCCACCGCTAAGGCACTCTTATCCATACCAGGTGTCCACGTAGACTATGTTTCACCTTTTCCTCCACATAGTACACATGCCATGTGTACCAAGGCCCTCAAAATCATTTTCAAACAATCTACAACCACTAATGATGAGTCGCATAATAGGCACAAAAATTTTAGATTTATTTTGCTTTAGGTTTACGTTTTCTTTGAGTTTTATTTGGTTTGCATTTAGTTTTAATTTTGTGAGTTTAATTAGTTTATTTAATTTGATTTTTAGCTTCTATTTTAGTTGCTGGAATTTTTATTTTGCTAGTTTAAATTTCTGTTTTCCTTTGGTTTTTCTAGTTTTTGTTTTTGCTTGCTTGGTTTATGAGTTTGCCAAATCATAGTAAACTTTTGAAAAATTGAAAAGGATGTAGTCTCAGAATTAAAAATATAATATGCAATTTCAAAATTATGGGTATCAATCTAGTTGGAATGAAATTGGAAATTATGGAGTCCAAGATGTTATATGCAAATTATGTGGAAGTAACCATTCAAGTTTTGATTGTCAAGTGAGAAATTATTTTTACCTCGAAGGTTCATATGAGGATTTCTCATGGAAAAACAACTCTCCTCCCAACTCATACGACTCTACATGGTACAATCAACCAGAATATGCATGGCTTGATCTTTCGAAGATTCTGCAACATCAAAGAAAATCACCATCAAAAGACGCTATGGAGAGAATTCAAGAGTCTTGTGCTAAATTCTGTGCACAATTTGAGGAATATCATCATGAGCTATCTTCTATATTTAAAGATGCTACGATTTCCATTGAGCAACTAGAGGTAGCAATTTCCACAAAGGACTCAAGAAGACTTGTCAAATAGTGTGTAAATTAACTCTAGTCAACAATTTGAGGAATTGATAAAATTTGAAAAGCCATTAAATGAAAATAAAAGGCTTAAGGATCATCAAAAGGATACATCAAGTACTCAACCAAGCCAAAAGTTAGAAAACTATGGGAGAATAAGATCATGGTTATGCATCATGAAGGTTGTTCTTTATAGGATGCAAGTTCCCAACTAGGAATTGAAGACAAGTGGACCTCAAAAGAGGTTAATTCGAGCATGATTATACCTATAGGAGCTCAATTCATTGTTGCATTGACATTTTTTATTCAAGATAAGACTCATTTAGTTCTAGATGTCAAAAGCTTTCAAGGATTCCAAGCTAATGCACAATTGTCATGTATCTGAAGCTTGGAAAATACTCTAAAGATGACATCATCCTTATATATGATCCTGGTTGAGCTTCACAAGAAAGTATAGCTAAAGACTTGAAACAAGCGCTTTTTGGGAGGCAATCCAAAGTTTTAAATTTCTTGCTTTAATTTTTTTTAGTTTATTTTTAATTTTTAATTTCTTTTTATTTGTTTTGTTTGTGTTTTTAGGTGGCAAAGAAGGAAAATCAAAGGAGAAGCATAAAAAGGTAATCGGCCTAAAGGGAGCTTTATAAGCTTAGAGTTTGCATTTTGTCAAATGGGGAAGCTTTCTTTACCTTTACTCTTTATTATGATTATTTTCTTTGTTTTTAACATAGAGGACTATGTTCATCTTAATTTGGGAGTGGGTCTCATTGTTTGAAGTTTTCTGCTTTAGTTTTTAGTTTCTAGTTTGGTTTTATTTTTTTTAAACTTAAATTTGTTTTATGTGAGCATCGAGCGCTCTTCTAGCATGGATGTTCGTGGTGAAGACATTGTGCTGCCAAGTGGACCAGTGACGCGTTCTCGAGCTAAAAAGATCAAAGCGGGAATGCTTGGACTTGTGAAGAGAATAATTGATGAAGATCGATTCAAGTATCCACATGATCCAAACACTTTTATGAGGCATAATGATGATTTAAGCATGATGTCCAAGCAAGGAATGAAGGTGGTAATGCTGCTCGGGAGTTGCAAAGACGAAACGACATAATTTTAGCCATTTTCGGATTTCAATGGCAGTTTCATAATTTAGCTATTTTCGGATTATAATGGCAGTTTCGTAATTATTGCTATTTCCAGATTATAATGGCAGTTTTGTAATATTTGATATTTTCGTATTTTATTTAATTAGGGTTAGTTTTCAGCCTTAGGATTACTTTCCTAATTATTTTATGGTCTAGATTGATTCTTAACCTAACCCTAGTCTCTATATAAAGGGGGGTTACTAGCTTGTAAGAGACAACTTTGATTATTGATTAAATAGAATCTATTCTTGTTTTCAACAAGACTTGTGTGTTCCAAGTGAGGATAGTTCTTCTTCTACTTGTTGCATTGGGAATTGATCTTCTTATCAAAGGTATTTACTTTGTGGCGAATTTCTATTCCATTCTTTGCCTTCTAATTAGTGTTGCTAGATACAATTGTTATCTAGAGGTGCTATAGGGCGAGATTTTACCTAGGGTTTGTTCCATATCATCTTGTGTGTTGGGATTACAGTTTCTTTAAGCTTGGGGTTCCGCATCATTTGGTATCAGAGCAAGGCCAAGATAAATTTATATTTATCTTGTTCTTTCTATTTCTTTTTAGAGTCTTTGATTAGTTTTTTTTAATTTCTGCATTTTTTTTTCTTTTGTTCTTCATTGTTTCGTGTTCTTCATTGTTCTTGGTGTTTTAGAGTACCAAAGAAAAAAAAATCGTCAAAAAAAATTGTAAAAAAAAAAAAAATCGTACCAAAAAAAAAAGAGCAGAAAAAAAAGAATCTGATTATATATACAAAAAANAAAAAAGAAAAGCAAAAAAAAAAAAAAAAAGAATTGAAAGTTGGAATATTGAGATTGATTGCTTGAATATTAGGAAAGTTACTCATTCCTAATTGATTTCTGATTTGTTTTTTTTTTATTATTATTCCATATTTCCTACTTTCCCAATTTTATTTGTTTCATATTCTCATAGTTTCTTATTTTCTTACTTTCCTTTTTTCATCGTTTCTTATTTTCATACTTTCCTATTCTAAATTTCTTTAGTTTCCTATTTTCTCATTGTGTTGATTTTATAGAGTACTTGTTATTTGTTTCATTACTCTTTTGTCCTTTTCTTTTGTACCAATTTTGCTCTAGAATTGAACTTGCTTTTATTGTTAGCTTTTAATTTTGAAATTTGCTATTTTAGTTTTATATTTTTGTGTAAGATAATTGGTTCTAAAGTGCAACTAGGTGAACAAGACTTGAGTGGTAAAAGGCTTGAGTGGTGAGCATATAGAGGGTAAAAGCCAAATTTGAGTGAAACATGAGGGTTTACCATTTTTTTGAGTTAAACACGTAACGGAGTGTGTAAGAATGTCTAAAAGAGATGGAAAAGGAGTTTCTACTTCGGAAGAAGAGCAAGTGGCAACACCGGATCCAAAGCTCTTACGACAATCTTTGGAGGGTGAGTATAGAAGGATGGAAGAGAGATTGACTTCTAGGATGGAAGAAACATTGAATCTAGGATGGATGAGATGATGGAGCAAATGAGGGAGATGACCATGGCCATGTCCAATACTACTAGAAGGGAAGGAACACGACCCAGGAGACAAGAAGTAATTGTTTCCGATGAAGACGAGTATGAAGTCCAAACTGTAAGAAGAAGACCTAGGAGAGAGGAGACAAGAGGAGGAAGGGATGACAACCTAAGTTCAATTAAGATGCACATTCCGGCATTCAAGGGTAGAAGTGATGCCGATGCATACTTGGAATGGGAAAAAAAGGTAGAGTTAATATTTGATTGTCACAATTACTCAGAGGAGAAGAAGGTTAAACTAGCTGCAGTGGAGTTCACCGACTATGCTCTAGTTTGGTGGGAGCAACTTATACAGTCAAGGAGGAGATATAGAGAAGATTCGGTCTCAACTTGGGGTGAGATGAAGAGAATTATGAGAAAGAGGTTTGTACCATCCTATTACTATAGAGAGCTTCATCAAAAGTTGCAGAGACTCATACAAGGGTCTAGGTCCGTAGAGGAGTATTACAAAGAGATGGAAATGATTATGATAAGGGCCAACATTGAAGAGGATAGAGAAGCTACAATGGCGAGATTTCTAAGTGGGATGAACAAAGATATTGCCAAGGTGGTGGATCTACATCCATATGTAGAGATGGAAGAAATGGTCAACATGGCTATTAAAGTGGAAAAGCAATTGAGAAGTGAAGGGTCATCAAAAGGGTTTTCAAGCTCCAATTCGAAGTGGGGTTCCAACTCGAAGTGGAACAAGTATGACGACAAGAAGAGAGAGAAGCACTTGGAGACTAAAGAGAAAATTGGAGATGTATCCAAGTTCAAGGATAAGAGTGCCAACCCAACAAGAGGTACTTCTAATCCTAACACTTCTAGTACTTCTAGACATAGGGAAATAAAATGTTTTAAATGTCAAGGGTTTGGGCATATTGCTTCCGAATGTCCAAATAGGAAAACTATGTTGATGAGGGGTAATGAAGTAATGTCGGAGTCTGAGTCCGATGAGGAAAGGCCACCATTAGAGTATGATTCTAGTGAGGAGGAGGATGTAGAGTATCCCGTGGTAGGGGAGTCCCTAGTAATTAGGAGGGTTTTAAATTTGAAGGTGAAGGAAGAGGGACTAGAACAAAGGGAGAATATTTTTCACACTAGATGTTTTGTGGGTGGTAAAACATGTAGTTTAATCATTGATGGGGGTAGTTGTGCTAATGTTGCTAGTACTACTTTAGTTGAGAAGTTGGGACTAGTATGTGAAAAACACCCTAACCCTTACAGGTTACAATGGTTGAATGATAGTGGGGAAATTAAGGTAAATAAGAGAGTGAGAGTTGCCTTTTCTATTGGAAAGTATAGTGATGAGGTTATGTGTGACGTAGTACCTATGCAAGCGGGGCATATTTTGTTGGGTAGACCATGGCAATCCGATAGGAGGACTATCCATGAAGGTTTTAAGAATAGGTATTCTTTTGAGCACAATGGAAAGAAAGTCACACTTGCACCTTTATCTCCAAAAGAGGTGTATCTTGAACAATTGAAACTTTCCAAAGTTTCCCATGGGGATTTGGGAAGTGAGGCAAATAAAAGAATTGAGTGTAAAGAGGCCAATAGTGAAAAGAATAAAAATAAAGGCCCAATGGTGAGTGATTGCACTAGTAATAAAGAGGAAAGTGCAAGAGAGAAAAGTGAAAAGAGTGAAAAGAAAAGGAGTTTTTATGCAAAAGAGAGAGAAATCAAAAGTGCATTCTTAGGCAACAAAGCAATATTGTTGGTGAGGTTTCGAGAGGTTTTGCTTTGTGAAACTAACCTTAATCCCGATTTGCCTAGTGTTTTTATGTTTTATTGCAGGAAAAACGTCCCATAGCATATTTTAGTGAGAAATTGAATGGAGCTCAACTCAACTACTCGACGTATGACAAAGAGTTGTATGCCCTTTTCCGTGCTTTAAAGGTGTGGCAGCATTACTTATTCCCGAAGGAGTTTGTGATTCACACTGATCATGAGTCGTTGAAGCATATCAAGGGGCAAGGAAAGCTCAACAAGAGGCATGCACGATGGGTTGAGTTCATAGAGACCTTTCCGTACGTGATTTGTTACAAGCAAGGTAAGGAGAATGTGGTGGCCGATGCTTTGTCTCGGAGGTATGTCTTAATCACTACTCTTACTTCTAAGCTCTTGGGTTTTGAACAATTAAAAGACATGTATGCTAGTGATGATGATTTTGGTGAAATATATGCTGCATGTGAAAATGGTGCTTTTAATAAATTCTATAAACATGAAGGATTTCTGTTTCGTGGACATAGGATATGCGTGCCCAATTGTTCGATTAGAGAATTGCTTGTTAGAGAGTCACATAGTGGTGGTCTCATGGGGCATTTTGGTGTGCATAAGACCTTAGATATTTTATCTGAACATTTCTTTTGGCCACACATGCGTAGGGATGTTGAAAAAATATGTGCTAAATGTATTGCATGTAGACAGGCTAAATCTAGGTCTATGCCACATGGTTTGTACACCCCTCTTCCTGTGCCAACGGAACCATGGGTTGATATCTCCATGGATTTTGTTCTTGGGTTGCCGAGAACTAGGAAGGGTCGTGATAGTATATTTGTTGTTGTGGATAGATTTAGTAAAATGGCGCACTTCATTGCTTGCCATAAAACTGATGATGCAACAAATATAGCTGACTTATTCTTTAGAGATGTAGTGAGATTGCATGGGGTACCTAGGACAATAGTCTCGGATAGAGATGTCAAGTTCTTGAGTCACTTTTGGAAAGTTTTGTGGGGAAAGTTGGGTACTAAGCTTTTGTATTCTACTACTTGTCATCCACAAACCGATGGACAAACGGAAGTGGTGAATAGAACTTTAGGTGCTTTACTGCGTTCTGTAGTTGGTAAAAACTTAAAATCTTGGGAAGATTGTTTGCCTTTTCTTGAATTTGCTTATAACCGCACTATTCATTCTTCTACTGGATTTTCACCATTTGAGATTGTATATGGCTTTAATCCTTTAACTGTATTGGATTTGATGCCTTTACCTTTGAGTGAACTTGCTAACTTAGATGGACAAAAGAAGGCGGACTTAGTTAAAGCTATACACGAGAAGGCCCGACTACAGATTGAGAAGAGGAATAAGTTAACTACGCAAAAGGCTAATAAAGGGCGCAAACAAGTGATATTTGAACCAAGTGATTGGGTTTGGGTACATTTGAGGAAGGAAAGGTTTCCTAACAAAAGGAAGTCTAAGTTGGATGCTAGAGGTGATGGACCTTTTCAAGTGCTCGAGAGAATCAATGACAATGCATACAAGATGGATCTTCCAGGTGAGTATAATGTGTCCGCATCATTTAATGTTGCTGATATTTCTCCTTTTGACATGGATGCAGATTCGAGGACGAATCTTTTTGAAGAGGGAGGGAATGATGTGGGCATCGAGCGCTCTTCTAGAATGGATGTTTGTGATAAGGACATTACGTTGCCAAGTGGACCAGTGACGCGTTCTCGAGCTAAGAAGATCAAAGAGGGAATGCTTGGACTTGTGAAAAGAATTATGGATGGAGCTGGATTCAAGTTGGATGGAGATGGATTCAAGTTTCCAAATGATTTGAACACTTTTCCGAGGCCTAATGATGATTTAAGCATGTTGTCCAACCAAGGGATGAAAGTCATAATGATGCTCGAGAGTTGCGGAGACGAAACGGCGTAATTTTAAAAATAAACAACTTAAAATGGCAATTTCGTAATTTTAGCTATTTTTGGATGATAATGGCAGTTTCGTAATTTAGCTATTTTCGGATTATAATGGCAGTTTTGTAATTTTTGCTATTTTCGTTTTTAGGGTTAGTTTTCAACCTTAGGATTACTTTCTTAATATTTAATGGTTTAGATTGATTCTTGATCTAACCCTAGTCCTTATATAAAGGGGGATCAATTCTTTTGTAAGAGAGATTTGAGTTTTTAATCAATTGAGAGAATTAATTTTCATATTGCTCCCAGGAGTGTTCTTGCAAGGTGAGGAATCAATTTCTTCTTCTTGTTGCATTAGGAGTTGAATTATCTTATCAAAGTAGAAATACTTTGTGGCGATTATTCTTCTCTTTCCCTAGCCTTCTAATCCACGTTTTTAGATACAAGTTATCTAAGGGTTTGGTAGGGCGGGTTCTTGTTTCCAATTATTGTTCAATATTTCTTGTGTGTTTGGGGTTTCAGATTCTTTAATCTTGGGGTTCCGCATCAATATGGATCTAATATTTCATGTGAGTGTCTTTGCTGATAGTAATGATATGGTTATTTGTTTTGTATAGTAGGATGCTATTTTTTTTAGTCAAATTTGTAATCATTACATATTCTAAATCAGTTGAATTCTTAATTTTGAAAAACTATGACCGGTTATTTGTTTGGTATGGTAGGATGCTATTTTTTTTATTCAAAATTGTAATCATTACATATTCTACATTAGTTGAATTCTTAATTTTGAAAAACTATGGCCGGTTATTTATTTGGTATGGTAGGATGCTATTATTTTTATTCAAAATTATAATCATTACAAATTCTACATTAGTTGAATTCTTAACTTAAAATATATCATCAATAAATAATTATAATTTAAAAAATACTCAAATATTTATAAAAATATATGATATTTTAAAATTTAAACCATCTAAATTTCCACGGATATTTCGGAAATTTCCACGGATATTTCGAAAATTTCCACGAATATTTCAGAAATTTCCACGGAAATTTTGACCAGTTTGTGAAGCAATTACCTTGAAAATTTCGACGGAAATATCGGAAATTTCCACGGAAATTATGAAAATTTTGACCAGTTTGTGAAGGAATTACCATGGAAATTTCGACGGAAATTATGGAAATTTTGACCGTTTTTTTTTTTGGATGAAATTAATATCCATATCCCCAAAAAAACGAAATTTCGGCGAAATTTCGCCAAAATTTTCGATTTTTTTGTCCATGCTTATGGTCAAATGGGGTTAACCTTATGAATCTATCATGCATTAGGGCTAAATAGGAATAATAGTGGTGAGTCATAATCCTTGTTTCATCAAATTCTTGAACTTTCTCTTGCTGTTGTAGCTTGTTTTTACACTTGCTTTCAATTTAATTATTGCTTTGCTACTAAACAACAATCTACCAAACAAACAAATTTCTTTTACTTTAATTAATTCAATTAATAATTTATTTATTATCAAGAATAGAGACATTATTCCCTATGGGATCGATATCGGTTTTCTCATAGAAACCACTTTATTACTTGTTGATTAGTGCACTTGCGAGTTATCATTTTCACCACAACAATGACCTAGGTCGCTGAAAATAATAATTCGTCACTAAAAGTATAAAGTGTTTAAATTCAAATTTTTAAACTCGCTATAATTTTTTCTAATTAATTTTTCACCCAATCAGCCTACCAATTTCAATTGAATACCTCATTTAATTTCACCACCCAACTCGTTATATTTGCAATAAATTATAGCTTTCAATATATTTATGTTTCACATTCTTAATTTCTTTTTATTTTTGACCATTTTTTCTCTGTAGAATCATCATACCAATCTGAAAATGGCAACATGATTCACTATGTTGCAAGTAAGTTTGCACATATATATATACAACAATATTTATAGTATATTGCTTGTTGGTAGAAGGTCATATTGTCATTTATTAACTTTTTATTCATGCACATATGTGTTTTTTGTTTTGCTTTTTGTTACTTTCATATATAGGCAATACTAAGATTATTGCATTATTTAATATGAGTGTAGAATGGATAAGTCATGGATATATTCAGATAGATGATCAAATCAATTTGCCAAAGATGTGGAAGAATATTTAGAATTTACAGTTAAAAATATAGGTGATTGTAATGCTATCCACTCTCCTTGCATGAAATGTGTGAATATGACATTGCATTTTTCTCAATGACTTAAAAGGTCACATATATTGGAACATATTTTATAGCAATTACCGTAAATGGATTTGACATGGTGAATCTTATGAATCTGGCATTTAGACATCTTCACAATTTAATAATCTAGATGTAAAGTTTGATGAAGATGACAATGGTAGTGAGGAAGATGTGGTGTATAACAACATAGAAATGACTCGTGATACCTTTGATAATGTTGACAGCGATATTCCAAAAAATCGTAATCAATTTGCATGTCTGTTGGAGGATCCAGAGAAACCTTTGTACCTAGGATGCACCAATTTTACCAAGTTATCAGTTGTTGTCAAATTGTATAACTTGAAGGGAAGATATGGACATTCTAATAAAAGCTTTGATGCACTGCTAAAGTTGTTATCTGAGATGCTACCGCGTGATAATGTTTTACCAACATCTATTATAATGTTAATAAGATTTTAAATGCGTTTGGAATGAAGTATGAGAAGCTACATGCATGCCTAAAAAATTGTATTTTGTTTAGAAAGAAATATGTGGAGCCAATGCTATGTCCTAAATGTGGATCATCACGATGGAAAATTGGAAAAGATAACACTGTTACCAAAATACCATCTAAGATTTTATGGTACTTTCTACCTATTTCATGTTTAAGAAGGATGTTCTATAGTGTTTCAACTGCTATAAAAATTTGACATGGCATGCAAATGTAACACCCATTGGATTCTCTAGCTTGGAATTTGGTTGACAATTTTTTGCCAAACTGTGCAGCAAAAGATAAAAGTCTAAGACTTGGTATTCCCGCTAATGGAATGAACCTGCACAATTTACAGAGTAGTGTGTATAGTGTTTGGCATGTGATCGTAGTTATGTATAATCTTCGTCCTTGGTTGTGTATGAATTAAAAATTCATGATGTTAACTCTTCTAATTTCTAAACCTAAACAACCCAGCAATCGTATCGATGTATACTTGGAGTCCTTAATTGAAGACTTGAAAAAGTTGTGGGATGAAAGTATTAGAGCTTTTGATGCTTATCGTTGAGAGGAGTTCATTTTAAAGGCAGTGTTGTTATGGATGATAAATGATTTTCCTACTTATGGCAACTTGGTCAATCATGCAACCAAGGGATATCATGCATGTCTGATTTGCAATGAAAACACTTTTGCTCATTGCTTGCACAATGGTAGAAAAATGAGTTTTGTTAGGCATACAAAATTTCATCCTCCAAATCATCCCTACAGGAAGCAAAAAAAGGCTTTAAATGGGTTTCAAGAATTTGGATAACCTCTGATACCATTAATCAGAGAGGAAATATTATCTAAGCTTATTACTTGTACTTTCAACAACACGGGTAGAGGTAAAAAAAATTTCGGGGATGACAATACTATTGGAAAAAGAAGTCAATATTTTATTTCTTAGAGTACTGGAAATATCTACATGTACGACACAACTTAGATGTCATGCATATTGAGAAAAATGTATATGAAAGCATAGTTGGTACACTGTTTAATATCCTAGGTAAGAGGAAGGATGGAATAAGTGTTCTGTTGGATTTAGTACAGATGGGTTTGCAAATTGAATTGGCCCATCGGTCATGGAACACGGACTTTTTTCCACCTGTATGTTATACATTATCCAAACAGGAGAACAAATTATTTTGTCGTTGTTTGGAAGAGTTAAGAGTTCCAGATGGTTACTTTTCAAATTTTAGGAATATTGTGAGAATGGAGAATTTGAAGCTAGTAGGGATGAAGTCCCATGATGATCACACATTGATGCAGCAACTATTAACTCTTGCAATATGCTCGGTGCTTCCTAAAAAAGTGCGAGCTGCAATTGAAAAATTTTGTTTTTTCTTTAATTCAATATGTAAAAAGTCTATTGATATTGCTTCCCTAGATGCCATACGGAGTGATCTTGTGAAAACATTGTGCTTGATGGAGAAGCTTTTTTCCACCATCTTTTTTGACGTAATGGTTCATTTAACTGTGCATTTTGTACGAGAAGTCAGACTGTGAACCAATACCTTTTAGATGGATGTATCCATTTGAGATGTATATGAAGAGTTATGTTCGCAACAAAAATGGCCTAGAAAGTTACATTGCTGAGAGTTATATTGCTGAAGAAGCAATTGAGTTTTGTAGTGAGTACCAAGGAAGGTTAGATGCAATTGGAAACCCTCTTGGCAGATATCAAAAGCTTAATCATAAGGATGATGTGCCCTTATTAAAGGTGAAAAGATGCAATCAATTGATCAAAAGCTTTGGGAACATGTTCATATATGTGTACTTTCAAATATGCTAGAGGTGGAGCCATATAAGTGGTACATTGCTTTACTATTAATGAACCAAATATTGCATGCACTCAATTTTGTTTTTAATTAAATTTTTTTTTGTGGCAATTTTCATTTGGAAGCATTAAAAGTAAATAAAAAATTAAAGGAAAGAGGACAAAATGGATTCAAAACGAACACAACCAAACATTTGTGTATTAATTGTGTGATAAAGTGTGTAATCATATTTAAAATGTTAAAAATTGTTAATTTATATACTACTATCAATTTGCTAATTACATTCAATCAATGTTAATAGATTGACACAGAGCAATGTCAACCAAATTGTACTGTAAATGAAACTTTGAAATGGATTGTATAAGGTCCTCAATGATAGGACTCACTCTGGAAATCCCTCCAGATTATCCAAAGAAGCCTTTACTGAGAAAGATTTAGAAAATAAATATAATCACATATTAGATGCATGCTTCTACTGGATCTCTACACCAGCTCTCGACTATGCACGAATGCCTAAATAATTCACCAAAAAATTCTTTTGATTATCCAAAAATTAGCCAAAGGCATAGGGGAGTTTCCTGAGTTCCTAATTAAAAGATTAAAACACTAATTACTAAAATTGCCCTTCACTTTAGAAATTATGAAAATGCCCTTATCGGCCATATATACAAAATTTGAAACTGTTGATTTCTCCAAAATTAACTGAAATTGTGAATATGGTTATGTTCTTAAGACCTCTAGGAATCTAACTGAGTGCCCAATTTTACTCAATTTCATTTCGAAGCAGTCTTTCAAGTTCGTTTTCTACAAACTTTATATCGAAATGCAATTGCGATGAAAGGAATGAGAAATGTGATTCTTCACAGTCAATAACTAGAATTGTTCCTGGAATATCGTGTTCATGGCAAAAATTAGGCATTTTTGAATTTGGCCAAATTGGATCAAATTGCGGACATAGCTAGCTTGCCCATGACCTAAGGAACATGTTGACACCGGTGGTGAGCACCCACTCACCACCGTTTGCTTTTCTTGAAAAGATGAAACTTCTATCAAAGAGAGATTTTTTTGGAGATATTAATGGTGGAGGAGGCAAAGAGGGAACCTTGGGTTAGCTTCACCGGCACGAGATGAAGCGTTATGGGTTTTCACTACTCACCAACGATGGAAGAGAATGACTACGGCGTACGACACAAAGTCGCATTGACTTTAGGAGGCACGTACGGCGTATCGAAGGGTCGTCGGAGCTCGGTGAGCTGCAAAAAAGGTCATTAGAATGGTCTGCGCAGGAGATTGGTAGGGATCTAGGTGGAGGTGGTTGTCCAAATGGTTTTTCTGTCACTTTGGGACCATTTTTCTGACTATTCCGGCGGTTTTCTAGTGCCTAAATTGGTATGATCATGTATCTCATTGCACAAGCTTTCCAACGGTATCAAGAACTTATCCTAACTCCATCGAACAAGGGAGATATAGCCGGTCAAACGTGGTGTGGCTACAAGATCTACTTTCTCTCTCATCCCATCAGATTGCAGAAAATTATAGAAGATAATGAATAGCAACGCCTTAGGAATTGTGAAAAGACTAAATTGTGAGCTTTTAGTTGTTGATAGCTATTGACAGTTGTAGGGCACATATATTTGTATTAAAATGCTTAAAAAACACTGAAATGTATATACTAAAAATGAAGAAGAGTACAGATAAATTTAAATATGATCGAGAAATTAAAATACAACTTTGATTGACCATAAGTTAAAATCTACAACTCTGATTTGGGCATGTCAACAGTCTATGGACTCTTGGAGACGGCCTCTACGCTATGCGTGATAAGGTTTGAGTAGAAACTCGCCTGCATAAAAAGTCAACATCGAGCTTCCATCTGGTCAACTTAATCCAAATTCACAAACATGCAGTGTGAGCAAATTCGGGTCATTACAACCTACCCATTTTAGAAGAATTTTGTCCTCGAAATTAAAATTTTACCTCCTTGAAAAGGTAGGGATACTGCTTTATCATCAGTTTCTTAGGTTTCTATGTCGCTTCTTCTGTGCCATGGTTCTACCAAGTAATTTGATGATTGGAATTGTCTTGTTATGTAGTATCTTCTCTATTTCATCCATGACCCTAATGGGTTTCTCCTTGTATAAAAAATCCTCTTGTAGATTGATAGTTTTTGGCTCTAACACGTGAGAAGGGTCTGACAAGTATTTCCGAAGCATGGAGACGTGAAACACGTTATGGACCATGAAAATTCCTCCGGTATGGCAAGCTTGTAAGCAACTGTGCCCACTCTCTTAGTTATCTCATATGGTCCAATGTATCTCATACTCAACTTTCCATATTTTCCGAAATGTAAGACACCCTTCCAAGGTGACAGCTTCAAAAAGACTCAATCTCAAACCTCAAACTCAATATCATTTCTTCTCCTATCAGCATAGCTTTTTTGCTTGTCTTGAGCTATCTGCAATCGGTCTCTAATGAAATTCACTTTATCACGTCATCTGAACATACTCAAATCCAATGAGTTTTCTTTCACCCACTTCATCCCAACACAACGGAGTCCAAAATTGTTTGCAATAGTGCCTCATATGGTGACATTCTAATGCTAGAATGGTAACTGTTATTATATGTGAACTCGGCCAAGTGTATGTTAGATTCCCAATCCTTTTTAAACTGCAATACACATGACATCAACATATCCTCTAAAGTCTGAATCGTCCTCTCCGACTACCCATCTGTCTGAGGATGGAAAGTGGTACTAAACAGTAGTTGAGTGCAAAGTGCTTTCTGTCATTTTTTTCTGAACCTCAAAGTGAACCTTGGATCTCTCTCCTACATTATTGATACTGGAACATGTAAGCTCACTATGTGGTTGACAAACAGCTCAGCCAACTTTCAATGTGAAAAAGTCTCATGAATGGGCAGAAAATGTGTAGACTTGGATAGGTGGTCGACAATCACCCAAATTCCATCATGCCTCTTTGGAGTGCGTGGAAACCTGAATACGAAACCCATAGTAATAAGCTCTAACTTCCAAACAGGAATAGGTAAAGGTTGTAAGAGTCATGAAGGTTTTTGTCTTTCTATCTTCACCTGCTGACATATTGGACATCTAGAGACATACTCTGCAACTTCCCTCTTCATTCCAACCCACCAATAATATTGCTTGAAAGTTTGATACATTTTGGTGCTGCCAGGATGCATAGTATATGCAAAACTGTGAGCTTCATCCATAATTTCTCTCTTAAGCTCTTCATTTGTAGGTACACACAATCGAGTACCCATCACCAAAGCTCTGCCACGTCTCACCGAGCAGTCAATTCTCAAACCTTGCTCAACCTTACTTCTCATTTCTGACAACTGTGGATCATGGAGATGGACTTCAAGAACCAGGTCAACAAGAACTTGATGGACATGGAAATTTGCTAAGAGACATCCCGAAGGATGGTTAATCAGCTCAATACCTAGCTCTCTTAATTCCAACATTAAAGGAAGTTATACTGATTGTACATACGCCAAAGAGCTTGTAGCCTTCCTACTCAAAGCATAAGCTACAACATTAGCTTTTCCAGATTGGTAATCGATCGTGCAGTCATAATCTTTTATTAACTTCTTCAACCTTTGTTGCCTCAGGTTCAATTCTTTCTTAGTGAACAGACACTTCAAGCTTTTATGGTCTGTGAATATATGGCAGATGGCTCCATACAAATAATGTGTCACAGGGGCAAATTCCCGACAGTAATTTTTCGCTCCCTATGCGGCCTAAGGTCTCAACCTTAGTCAGCCTTCAACACAATCTGAGGTTCTTTAGCGCACTAGAACCACCCAGCTTGTCCAACGCCCAACCTGCCCACTCTCGCAGGTTGTCAAACGCTCTCGATCACTCACAAACGCCCACTGCCTTCTCCTCACAGTAAGCACACAAGAATCGGGTCACACATACAAATGTTCACAACATGCATATGTCAATGGAAATCACAAGCAACACACCATATACGGGCAAGCCCAACCTTTTCATTAACTCTCATGAACAAGGAATATACAGCCTACAAAATCGTGCAAGGATCACCACACCCAACTCTTGCTGGTTGGTGTCTCAAGCCCTCAACTATATATATATAAACCGGACAGTTAACACCCCTACTGCCTTGGGTTTGCTGGCACCAACCAGCCTAGGCCACATGGCCTTGTAACCGCCTGTCCACTCTCCCTAGAATGTAGGAAGGCTAGTCCACTTCTTGTAACCGCCTGTACACTCTCCCAAGAATGTAGGAAGGCTAGTCCACTTCTTGTAACTGCCTGCCCACTCTTCCTAGAATATAGGAAGGTTAGTCCACTTCTTGTAACCGCCAGCCACATGCCTCGCACATGCCCCGCACATGTGTGCTGCTGCCTGCATGGCTGTTCGCCTACGTGCTTGCATGCTGCCTGCGTGCTGCCTTCGTGCTGCACACTTGCCCTGCTGCATGTTGCTTGCACAGCCCTGCTGCATGCTGCTTGCACAGCCCTGCCCAACATGTCCCGCACATGTCTGCTTGCCTAAGTGCCTGCGTGCTGTCTGCTGCACACTGTCTGCCCACGCAGCCCACTTGCTCACATGCTGCCTGTCTCGGCACCAGTCCATGCTGTGCCACGGCCAGCGTTGCTGCCCCTCGCATATGTGCGCCTACCCACACACCTATGCCATGCTGCGCTACTCAACGCAGCTCACTACACGCATGCAATGCATGCGAGCAGGCATGCATGCATGCAGTGGGCTGCGATGAGAGGCGCAGCAAGGACTTGTGCATGTGGGCAGCGCACACATATGTGAGGCATCAAGGCAGCATGGCATGGGTTGGTGCCCAGCATGCTGTGGACCGAGACATGTTGGTGAGCATGGCTAGTGTGCAGACTCGGCAGGCTTGGCACGGTGTGGTGCCAAGGTGCAAGGAAATGTGGCGAGCAGGCAGGTTGGCTGTGGGCAGCAGCGCAGGTTCAAGCAGGTGCGGGCTTGTACAGGTCAGAGGGCTTGCATGAGTGGGCAGGCGTGGGTTTGAGCAGGGGCGCGAAGGCTGGGCGCGCCAATGTGTCAGGCACATGCAGCAGGCACGCGTGGAGTGTGCAGGCAAGCCCACATGACTGCTTGCATGACTGCCACACACGGGATGAGTTGGTAGCAAGCGCTGGTGACTTATGGCGGCAGTTATGGGCAGTTACAGCAGGCCCTTGCCTTGGTGGCGTGAATCCAATGGTGGATTGGAGCTGGACCAAGATGTGGCACACATAGGATGCAGACAACATGACTTTAGGCAGTTGCAGGAGGCAATTGCNAGTTGCAGGAGGCAATTGCTCGGCTAGATGGCAAGGCTGGTTGCTGCCAGCACATAACCCAGCAGTTGGGGGTTGTCCACTGCAAGGCCATGTGGCCTAAGCTGGTTGGTGCCAGCACACCTAGGGTCACCAACATGTCTCAATCCACAGCATGTTGGGCACCAACCCATGCCATGCTGCCTCGCATATGTGTGCACTGCCCACACGCACATGTCCTTGCTGCGCCCCATCAACGCAGCCCACTGCATGCATGCATTTCTGCTCATATGCACATGCAGTGCCTCGTTGCACGCCTAGCAACTGCCTGGTCCACGCATAGCACCTCGTTGAGCCCCAGCCTTGCACATGCCTCACGCACAGAACCTGTCTACACGTACACTCACGTCTGCACATCTGTCCGCCCAACATGCTGCCTACTCACAGCATTGCGCCCATGCTGCTGCCTGCCTCGCAGCACCATGTGAGCCCATGTTGCTGCCTACCTCGCAGCACATGGCTGCCACCTCCAGCCACGCTGCACATCTCCTAGGCACGCTGGGCAAGCCGCCCACGCCATGCCTTGCTACACCCTACCAATGCAGCCACTTGCCAAACACATAGGCATGCCAGGCCATCCACCCATGCCATGCTCCACCGTGCCTTGCTTGCACAAGGATGCACCCATCACAGGCACACCCCCTCCTTGCCTCGGCATGGTGCAAGACCAAACCATGCCTTGGCCGAGCCATAGGGCTAAGGGGCTAACAAACCTCCCACACCTCTTGAATTCGATGTCCTCATCGAGCCAACAGATGCCTGTGTTTTTCCCTCATTCGAACCCACTCTATCCATCAACATCATTGGAGCACACCGAAGTGAAATGTCCTCTGCATCCACTCCTTCCTCCACCACTGCGTTTGCACGCATTGGCTGCTTCTTTGGGCAGTCCCTCGCCCTATGCGATCCGCTGCATATGAAACAACCACTGAACGTTTTATTACCTTTCTCTTCAGAAGAATCGGCCCACCTAGCCTTGGAAGCATCTCTATCCTTCCATCTCCTCTCGCTGCCATTGTTACTTGCCTTGGATCCTTGGCTCTCCTTGGACCCTTTGCTACTCACAGCCTCCTGTATTTTCCTCCTCTCGCTGGAAAATGAAACTGGAATCATATAGTCCACCAGCCCCTCCGCAGCAGCAACAGCAGCAGACAATGTCTTAACATTCTGCCTCCTTAATTCCGTTTGTGCCCAACCCTGCAAACCAGTCACAAAATTGAACAACTTGTCCTCCTCGGACATGTTAGAGATGTCCAACATCAATGAACTAAACTCCATCACATAATCCCTAACACTGCCCGTGTGTTTGAGATTCTTCAACGCCTCCCTTGCAAGCCACCCCGTGTTGCAAGGCAGAAATTGTGCCTTCAATTCCCTCTTGAGGCACTCCCAAGTCTCAATCCGTGGTCTGTCCGCACGCTCATCATCTTGCATCCTTGTTCTCCACCACAGCTTGGCATCACCAATCAAATACATACTAGTGATCATCACTTTCTCACGATCCGGACAGTGAGCAGCCACGAAATACTGCTCCATATCCCACAAGAAATTCTCTAATTCCTTAGCATTTCGTGCACCATCAAAGGGTTTAGGGTCAGGTACCTTTATTTTCGACGGCAGCACCTCCACCGTAGAAGATGAGACCTGGTTGTGTGTAGTTTGACGAAGCACATCAACACTCTCCTCCACAGCCAGCATCCTATTCTTCATTGAATCCGAAAACGCAACCAAATCCACCCCTAGAACAGCATGCTTATCATGAGTTTCAGCAATGAAAGCCGCAAGATTTTGAGAAAGGGCTTCCACACTCAACGCGAATCCGCTACATAGCAAGCAACGCTGCAAGCCACACACCACAGCACGCACTCCACATGAACCTGGTGTACCACACGGTCCGCACACCACGCGAAACCTTGCTATTCCTCTAGGTCCGTACTCCACACGGAACCAGGTTACTCGTCTCGGTCCGCACTCCACACGGAACCTGGCTCTGATACCAACTGTCACAGGGGCAAAATCCCGACAGTAATTTTTCGCACCCTATGCGGCCTAAGGACTCAACCTTAGTCAGCCTTCAACACAACCTGAGGTTCTTTAGCACACTAGAACCAACCAGCTTGTCCAACGCTCAACCTGCCCACTCTCGCAGGTTGCCAAGCGCTCTCAATCACTCACCAACACTTACTGCCTTCTCCTCACAGCAAGCACACAAGAATCGGGTCACACATATAAATGTTCACAACATGCATATGTTAATGGAAATCACAAGCAACACACCATATACGGGCAAGCCCAACCTTTTCATTAACTCTCATGAACAAGGAATATACAGCCTACAAAAACGTGCAAGGATCACCACACCCAACTCTTGCTTGGTTGGTGTCTCAAGCCCTCAACTATATATAGATAAACCGGACAGTAAACACCCTTACTGCCTTGGGTTTGCTGGCACCAACCAGCCTAGGCCACCTGGCCTTGCATTGCATAACCCCCAACCCTTGGGTTATGTAACTGCCTGCCTAGAATGTAGGAAGACAAGTAACTGCCTGTCCACCTCTTGTAACCGCCAGCCCACTCTTCCTAGAATGTAGGAAGGCTAGTCCACTTCTTGTAACCGCCTGCCACCTGTCCTTGGATTGCAGCCAGCAAGTCACAGCACCAACATGCCTTGCACATGTCTCGCACATGTCCCGCACATGTCTGCTTGCCTAAGTGCCTGCGTGCTGCCTGCTGCACACTGTCTGCCCACGCAGCCCACTTGCTCACATGCTGCCTGTCTCGGCACCAGTCCATGCTGTGCCATGGCCAGCCTTGCTGCCCCTCGCATATGTGCGCCTACCCACACACCTATGCCATGCTGCGCTACTCAACGCAGCTCACTACACGCATGCATGCCTTGCCCGCACACACCCGTACTACCTTGCTGCACGCCCAACCCGCTGCCTGGTCCACGCACAGCACCTCGTTGAGCCCCAGCCTTGCACACGCCTCACGCACAGCACCTGCCTGCACTCACACCCACGTCTGCACATCTGTCTGCCCAACATGCTGCCTACTCACAGCATTGCGCCCATGCTGCTGCCTGCCTCGCAGCACCATGTGCACCCATGTTGCTACCTGCCTCGCAGCACATGGCTGCACCATGGCTGCCACCTCCAGCCATGCTGCCTCAACACATAGGCATGCCAGGCCATCCACCCATGCCATGCTCCACTGTGCCTCGCCTACACAGTCACCGTGCCTTGCTTGCACAAGGATGCACCCATCACAGGCACACCCTCTCCTTGCCTCGGCATGGTGCAAGACCAAACCATGCCTTGGCCGAGCCATAGGGCTAAGGGGCTAACAGCTAGCCAGTAGTAGGACAGCTATGGGAATTGAGAACCCAGTCAAGTCATGTCAGTCTGAACAGTTATTGGAAATGAAGATGCAGACTAGTAATCCTTCCCTAGATGTTGAGAGAGCGGGAGATTTAGGCGGTAATGCAAACATGGACCATTGGGCCCTCAAGAAGGCCAAAACTCAAACAGGACCAATGAGGAGGATGAGGCCCATNATATATATATATATATATATATATAATATGGCTAGATTCTTTATACAAATCTATCATCAATTAATATGAGGGTGAATTGGAGTACTTATGTACGTGTACAAATCTTTGCTTGCTTGAGCGTGCTTGAACTCTCAAATATAAGTATATATTATTTGAGGCTGATCATGAAGAGGGCATGTGAGGATGGATAAGAAGATTCTTATACAGAATTTACGAAAGATTAAAAGGGTGCACTTAAGTATGTATATTATAATTCAAAAAATAATGTCAAAGTAAACTATTCTTGGACTGAAAGCGACTTGAGTAGCTCATTAATTATACATTAAATCAAATGGTTTAGAGATTTAAGATATTTGTAAGTGTTTTAAAAGAAGACAATTGCTCGACGCGGGCTTCGCATAGCTTATACTGAACCAAGAATATTAATATATATGAATCAGAACAAAGCAGGCACAAATTATAAATTTAACATAATCACTTCAAAACCATCAAGAAATTGAATAATTAATAGTCCTAAAATTATATTGTTTTTGTATATTATTTTTCATGGATGAAGTATGAGCTAAACTGAACTCTATACCTTTTTTTACCAAGGCCCGATTGGGAAATGTTGAAGTTAGTTGGAATCTAAAATTTTTAGGGAAAGTGAATTTTTTTTTATAGATGATTTCTGGAAAGAAATTGTAGGCCTTAAATTAGAGGAAACTACTCTCACAATGTGGAAAATTAGGTGGAAACTAGAAAGTAGATCTTTCCCAAAAAGTGTCATCTCGAGATTTCATGGAAAGCTAATTTTAAATATTTCATTAAATAGATAATTCTACCCTCAATTTTTAAAACACAAATAAATTTATTTGCAAATCCTAATATTCTAATACTAACCAAACACTCTGAAAAATGATTCTTAAGATATTGATTATCGGAAATCAGTTTTTCTCAAAATTTCAATACTTTTCAACCTTGGCCTAGTAACATACATAAAATTCAACTGAGTCATAAAGCAAAAGAAAATATATATAGTTGATTTGTGTCAAGAGGGAAAGCTGGTCAGATTAATAAAGATTCTCCAATTTCTGTGGCATGAAATTAATGCAATTCCTCTTTAAAATACTCATCTATATAAGAAAAACAAGAAAAGCAGGCTAATAATAACTACATGATGATTAAAGGTTGAGAGGCTAGAATTAATCAATTAATTATTAAGGGTCTCTTTAATTTCTTATCTTCTTCTATTCCTACATTTTTTTATTTATAAAAAAATAAATAAATTATGCTTTGCATTTTATAATCAAAGGGTGAAGTTTGAAGTTGTTTTCTATGCAAAGTAGAGTTTATTTTTTGTTGAAGTGGTTAAGTATAGTGGAGTAATAGATTGTTTATACACATTGAATGTATAGCGCCAAAAGTGAGCTTGAGCTAATGATTTTGATCAATTACTTGAAAGGTATAATGGAAATATTTTAGAAGAATTATATAAGGAAAGAAAAAAAAAAAAAGCAATGCTAAACAAAAGGGACATAGAAAATATATTTCTAATCTTTTTATACACATAAGAGGCTTTTAGATACATTCACCAAAAAAAAAAACAGAAGCAGAAGAAGAGGATTTTAGATACTAGATAACATCATGACAAACATTATACTAGTCACTTGTAACCAAACTTGACAAAGATACACTACGAATTAACCAAATCCTCTCTCCAACATTATTGAGGGGAAAGTTTAGCTTCTTATTTTTGCATCAACTTTACCCTCCAAAATATAGTTCCTTTTTTATTTTTATTTATTTTTATATAAATTGTAATCTCCAAATTTATATTGCAAATCAGTGATTCAAGGCTTTCATTTTAGTTTTCAACCAAACTTTTAACTATATATGAGAAATCTTCCGGTAAATAAGCAATTTACAAAAATTAATACTTAAAAGATGAAAAGGAAAGCACTTTACAACTTAAACAAAAAAAAAACATTGGCTTTGATGGGCTAGATTTTGACTGTTTCTTTAATGTGGGGTTATGAATAAAATGCAGGCCTCATGATTTGCTTTGCCTGTTTTCTTTAGAGTTGATGAGTGATTATCCTATGGTACCCCCTACCAAATTATGAAAAAGAAAATAGAAACTTTAAGCATGTTTCTGTTTTTTTAATCATAATTAATTGTGATTAATAATATCATCAGCTTGACCCAGAACCGGCAAGCAACTTTGGATTAAAAGAAATAAAATCTTCCATTTTTTTAATTTTTCCAGATAAAGAAACTAATATATTTAAGCCAACACCTAATTTAATATTATCTAAAATAATAAATTATTTATTGTTATTTTTTTTAAATTAGGCATTTCTTTTCTCACCCGCGAAATATAAACCGTTAAAGCCAGGTCCCCGGGAGGCTCGGAACCAGGTTCGGTCTAGCTTTTTCCTATCAATATTAGAGAGAGAGAGAGAGAGCTGAGAAAACACAGAGGGAAAGTGAGAGAAAGAGCGAGAAAATATTCCAAACCCAATTTTCTTCTCTCTTCACTTCTCCTAACTCTTTCACGACCTATCTTCAAAACCCTACTCTTCTGATCTCCAATCTTTATTCTCTTTCTTTTGAGATATCATTAACTATTTTTCTTTAAATTGACAAGCAAAAAGAAAAGAAAAATTAATTCAGAATTTGTCGAAGTTTTTTCATTACAATCCGGTTTCTTGCAATGTTTCTGAAGTTGGTTTTGCCAGAATTTGTATAAATGTATAGAAACTGAAATTTGAAAATTGGGTGGTTTTAACGGTCAGATAATATTTCTGGTTTTCTTGGGAAGTTTGGTAATGGCGACAGAGCAAGTCATTCCCTTATCTGTAGCTTCTTTGGTTGAGGATGTTCTTCATCAGCATGGAGCCCGTACGAAACAGCTTGACTTGGCTTCCAGGAAGACAGAAGAAGCTTGTATGCTCCACTTTTTTTTTTTTTTTTTTTTTTTTTAATTTCTTTCCATTTTTATAAAAATAAAAAATAAAAAAATTAGGTTCCATTTTATTTCTGTCTTCATATTTTAATCGAGTTCAGCTTTATTTATTTTCTTGTTTCTCTGGTTTCTTTTTATGAATCTTGATGCCATTTAATACGTGTTTGTTTTGACAAAGGAATTTGGGGGGCGGATTAAAATATACACGGTCTTGGTCAAGTTTATTTGAATATTAAGTTTCACAAATTATGAGATGTGATTTTATCTAAATGACACAAAATTAAAGCTAGGGCCGTTTTAGTTTCTGGAATTTCTAACTTGTTGAAACTAGAAAGATTGTTTAGAAATCCATCCTTTTTTCCCGTGAAATCTTGTGTAGCCAGTTTTGTGTGTGTGTTTTTTTTCCCCCTCATAATAATGGTTGGAAATTGGGATTATTTCTTGGTTGATTTATTTATTTATTTTGATGAATTTGAAACCTTTTTCATTGGTTCAATGGAATTATGTTATTCTCATCCGAGATGAAATGAAAAACCCATAGTTATGCCTTTCTTAAATCAGGGTTTTCTTATAAATTTTATTTCTTAAATCAATTCTGAGTTCTTTCTCACAAGTGATTTGTTGAAAAATATGGGGTTTTTTCTTTACTTTACTTATTTAGATTTACACAAAGGATAAATGCTAAACAATAATTTAAACAAATTTTTTTCCCAGCCTTGAGAAGGTATGAAGCAGCTGGGTGGCTCAGAAGGACAGCTGGAATTGTAAGCGGTAAAGATTTGCCGGCTGAGCCGTCTGAAGAAGAATTCAGGCTTGCATTGAGGAGTGGAATTATTCTTTGCCATGTAATTAACAAGGTTCATCCCGGAGCTGTGCCAAAGGTATTCATTTTGACTTTGTTTCAGTTCTTTATTCATATCTATCTATCAGCTGGTTTTGCATTTTAAATGCCTTTTTGTTCTTAGGTAGTTGGAGGCCCTTGTGATTCTGCAGTCAATCCTGACGGGGCAGCTCTTTCGGCTTTTCAGTACTTTGAAAATGTCAGAAACTTCCTTGTAGCTGTGGAAGAATTGGGGCTCCCAACCTTTGAAAATTGTGATCTGGAACAGGTAGGTGGTGTAATTTTAGTGACATGAAAAGGAAAATTTTGAAGAATGGCATTTTAGTAATTAATGTCCTTCTCATAGTTATAGATGGGAATAATATCTGTATGAATATACAGATAAACTAGTATAGTCCCAAAAAATGCATTACTTTGTGGAAGTTGTTATTCTGCTCTGACAATCTTCGATTTTTGGAATTTACAGGGAGGAAAATCTGCAAGACTGGTGAACTGTGTTCTAGCACTGAAATCCTATAGTGAATGGAAAGAAGGAGGTGGGAGTGGCTCATGGAAATTAGGTGGAAATATGAAACCAATTACCTCTTGGAAACCCTTTCAGCGGAAAAGTGCAGAACCTACTGTAAATTCCTTTTTGGGGACCTTGTCAGGTCAGCAGACTTCAAGCGGAGATCTTAGCCAAGACCTCAATGAAACAGTTAGTGAGCTTTACTGTTTCTAAATCTTTTTTTGTCCACTTGTCAAATGATGTAAGAGAATGATTATAAATGCATACTGGTGTTCAGGGTTCCTCCCGGTCCTTAATTATGCTAGTCCGTGAAGTTCTTTCAGACAAGAGGCAAGAAGAAATTCCACTTGTAAGTGTTCTTCTGCTTGTTATGTTAATTTTCTGACCTAGTGGAGATTGCTCACAAGTCTGGGAAGTCGGTAGATAGGTATTAACTGTGTAATACATTTAAGAATTGACACAACTTTCAATGAATCGAGCCATAGAGTTAACCATGGAGGCTTTTTAGATCACCAATATATGAGTTGCTTAATATGAACTAACTGAATTGTGGCACTCTTCCCTTATTATTAGTACTTTAAAGTTTATCTGAACTTTATATGTCTATAATGGTCAAAGTGTTGACCATGACAGGTCTTTTTCTTTCTGGACTTGAGTATTATTCTTCACATCAGTTGTAATAATTTTTTACTTAAAGAGAAACAAAATTTTCTTTTGCTTCTCACAGGTTATCGAATCTATGCTTAGTAAAATCATGGAGGAGTTCGAGCGTCGCTTAGCAAGCCAAAGTGAAGTGGTAAGCTGCTTTCTTTCTTCGTAGCTGGTTCATCACTTCATTCATAGCTTTTTGCTAGTTTCTTGTCTATTTTTTAGTATGCTTTAGGTGGAGGATTAGGTTTTGATTTTCTGTTTAACTTCTTATCTGCAACAAAATTTAGTACTGATTAAGTCTTATTTTCTTGATTCTGAAGAATCATTCATAGTTTTGTCTTAATTTAAGTTGACGTCCCTGAACTCACAATCATTTCCTTTTTCTGAACTAACAGATGAAAGCAATTCCAAAAGATATTCAACAATCTGGACCTGATGAGTCTCTTTCAAAAAATGCTTCAGATGACATAACGGTATGATTTTAGATTTAGCATATAAGGTTTAAAATGCAAGTAAAGAATGTCTTCATTCAGTTTAATAATACTATTTGCATGCAAGTTGATTATGTTTATAAATTACTTTTTATATTGAGCACACTTGGTGACGTTTTTTTTCCACCTATGGATTATTAAGACGGAAGCAGAAGATGCCACTCAAAGTAAAAGGGAAGAATGTCAGAATGAAATGTATAACCATGATGAAGGATCAAAAGAACAAGTTTTGAAGCAGATTATGCGGATTGAACAACAACGGAATGATATTCAGGTAATTTGCAGTGTTATCATACTGGCTGCTATATACAAATTTCGATAAACTGCTGGGAAAGATGTAACTTTTTTAATAGGTGTTAATGTTCTGTAGGAACTGAAACTTACTCTTCATAGTACAAAAGCGGGAATGCAGTTTTTACAAACGAATTATCAGGAGGAGTTCAACAATTTAGGTACATATTTTATAAAGTTGGTAAGGTTCTTATGAGTTCTCAAGGGAGGAATTGCTCATCTTATACTAATATATTTTCTGATAGGTAAGCACCTCCGTGGTCTGGCTCATGCTGCTACTAGCTACCAGAGAGTTCTTGAAGAAAATCGTAAGCTATACAATCAAGTGCAGGACCTGAAAGGTAAAATTCTAGTGGCCTTTCTTGAGCTTCAATAACATTAAATAAATTCCATTTTGTTTTTTCAGCAAGATTATATGTATCCGTCATGTTTAATTTGGATTCACCAAAAATAAATAAAAAATCATATTTAATTAGGAAACATTAGAGTATACTGTCGAGTTCGACCCTTCTTGGATGGGCAAGCAAGCCGTTTGAGTTCCATTGATCACATAGATGAGGGAAACATTACACTTCTCACCCCTTCCAAATATGGCAAAGAGGGAAGGAAGTTATTTAATTTCAACAAAGTATTTGGTCCTGCTGCTACCCAAGGTCAGCTAGTTTTTATTCATAATTATTTATTTTTGTTAGCATCTCTTCAGTGTGCTTTTCTTTCTTTTTTCTCCACAGAGGAAGTATTTTCAGATACACAGCCTCTTATTCGGTCTGTTCTTGATGGTTTCAATGTATGTATATTTGCTTACGGCCAAACAGGATCAGGAAAAACTTTTACTATGGTAAGGAAGAGATAGAGCATGTTGCAGCTGCAATTATATTGATGCTAATTTTTACCATCATAAACTAATTTAACTTTCTATAAGATTCTGACCAGTTATTTACATTCTGAGGATTTTTTTCTTTTACCAATTTAGACTGGGCCCAATGAGCTTACAGAGGAAAGTCAAGGTGTAAACTACAGGGCATTAGGTGATCTATTTCTTCTTTCAGAACAGAGAAAATATACCATTTCCTATAAAATTTCGGTTCAGATGCTTGAAATTTACAACGAGACAGTCAGGGACCTCCTTGTGACAGATGGTGTAAACAAAAAATATCCTTTATGATGTTAATTCATTTCTCTAATATTATCATTACATCTAACTAATTAGTCTCATGTTCCTACTTGTTCTTTAACTCCTGATAACATTAGAAATCCGAAACTCTTCTTTAAACGGAATTAATGTACCAGATGCAAATCTTGTACCTGTAGCGTCAACATCTGATGTCATATATTTGATGAATCTTGGCCAAAAAAATCGTGCAGTGAGTGCTACAGCCATGAATGACCGGAGTAGTAGATCTCATAGGTAATGGATATATTTTGAAATCAGAATGTGTCCTGTTTTTGTTACATTGTTCATGATTTTATCTAAAGTAATTCCGTAAAATGCTATGGTGGTCTTATTGAACATAATCATTGTACTATTCAATGCAGAAGATTAAATTCTTCATGGTATCTATTTGCAGCTGCTTGACCGTTCATGTTCAAGGACGAGACCTAACAACCGGAACTGTTCTTCGCGGGTGCATGCATTTGGTTGACCTGGCTGGAAGTGAAAGGGTTGACAAATCTGAGGTGACAGGAGATAGACTAAAAGAGGCTCAACATATCAACAAATCTCTTTCTGCTCTTGGAGATGTGATTGCCTCTCTTTCTCAAAAGAATGCACATGTTCCTTACAGGAACAGTAAACTCACACAACTCCTTCAAGACTCACTTGGTAAGATTGCTATCACTTTAACTAATTTAGAACCTTTTACCTGATTTTCCACTCTAATCTCTGCTGAAATCTATGTTATTGGTTATTATATCTATCCAGGAGGGCAAGCAAAGACACTCATGTTTGTTCATATTAGCCCAGAGCCTGAAGCTCTGGGAGAGACAATTAGTACACTGAAGTTTGCTGAACGGGTTTCAACTATTGAGCTTGGTGCTGCAAAAGTTAACAAAGATAGTGCAGATGTGAAAGAACTTAAAGAACAGGTTAAACTCTTTATATCCCATTTATTATGAATTGTACAGTTCACGAATACACTCCAATTGTGCATTTCAATTTGAATATGAATTTTTTTTTATATTTCTTATTTTGTTCAAGTCGCTTGCTTAAAGCCACATTTTCTTTCGTTATTTGCCAGCAACAAATGCAATAGAGTAGCCTAATTTCAATCGTTTGTAATCAAATCAATATACTTTTTCTTTCTTTTTACAGATTGCTAGTCTTAAGGCAGCTTTAGCAAGGAAGGAGGGAGACAGAGACCAGCTTCAACATTCTCGATCCTGCAGCCCTGATAGACATATATTGAAGTCTGCAGGGTCTTCACCTCTGCATCCTAGTTGGAGAAGTGTTGGAGATTTGACCACTGGTCATAGGCATCCAATAGAAGACGTTAGAGAGGTATGCAACAAAACCAAGTATCATTTTATTGGTAGGCTATATTTCCATTTTAGTTTACTCGAGTTAAATTCCAGCACTAATGTTTCCCATCCTTCACATCACATGACCTTTGCTCTATAGTCCCAGTCTTTGGTTTTTACATGAATTTAGGTTCATCTAGGAAGTGATCAAAACTGGCATTCATTATTCATTTTAGACCAGACTTGAATTCACATAATGTCTCATGTCCTGCAGGTTCGAAACAAGTCTGCATTGAAACTGAAAAGACGAAGTTTAGACCTCCATGACATGATGAGGAGTACAAGTCCTTGGCCCCATGTCGGCGATCCTGAGCCGAATGGAAAGGAAGATGATAAGGATTCAGTTTCAAGTGACTGGGTTGACAAGGTAATGGTAAACAAGCTGGAAAGTCTAAGTCGAGAGGACAGTCTAGTAGAATGTTGGGACGAAGACAACAATCAGTTACCAGAAATATTTGGTCAGAGTTATCTCCCAGACCCTCCAAAGATATACCCTGAACAGTTTGGTAAAGTCATAGGCAACAAAAAGGAGAGCCAAGATTATGATGCACAGAGGAATAATATTCGATATGAGATGGCCACCACTGATGAGTCTGATGACCTTGAGGCTGCAACTAGTGATTCATCAGAGCCAGACATGCTTTGGCAACTAAATCCTCCAAAAGCTACCATTACCAACATTTCAAACGGCTTGGGACAAAAACCAAAAAAAATCACCTATCCAAGGCCATCTAGAATCCCAGAAACTAGGTAATCAAAATCCAATCCTATTCATCTTATTTTACTTTCTTGCTTCTCTTTAGTTTTTCTTTTATTAGAGATTACAAAATATTCTAAATTAAAAGGGAAAGTGGATTTCCCCAATCTAGTTGAATCCAGAATTTGAAAGTGTATTATTAATACTTTCTATCACTGGACTGAGCCTATGAATATTGTTTGCTTATCCTTACATTTATAAATATCATACTTTTGCTGCATTTTAAAGGGTCTAACAGAACTTTTTTTGGGTATAATTTTGTTAATAACCAGGAGTTTAATTCCATCATTAATTCCATCGCCGGTCAGAAAAGCACCAAATGGGGTTAGTCAGCCTTCCAACAGACCAGTAAGGCATGGAGTTAATGCAGAAGGGAAGAGGAGAGCTGGGAATGCGAAGTGATAATGCTTGTTAATGTGGTTTCGAGGGAAATGTTTTTTTTTTTTATACATATATATTGTGTATGTATTTATTTGATTAGTTAGAGAGAGAGAGAGAGGAGAGAGAGAGGGTATTTTGTATTGTAAAATGGCTACTGTCATTCTAGTTGCCTGAGTTTTCCTCCTTGCAAATTTCAATTGGTTTATACCGGTGTGAATTTTTTTATTTTTGGTGAAAACAATTTGTTTTTTTTTTTCATCTCCGAAAGTGTTCTCATAAGAAAAAGGGAAGAAAATATGAATTTGGGTATTTTAAGTAGAGTTTTTATGTTGATGTGGAAAAGATTAACTAAAAAGCAAAAATAAATTTAACAATCATTTTCAATCTTAGAGTCCAATAAGTCAGCTCAAATAAAATTTAAAATGTATAAATGTTAATTTTTAAAAAAATTATATACATTTCACTATGTATCAATCACGACCATCTAATAAAAATTAGATAGTATTTACAAATTTTATTTTAATATTGGATGAATTTGCAAATAATTATAAAACATTAAATTTATATAATAATAATTTAAAATGGTATACATATAATATATTAGATAAATTCATGCAAGATTTTCTTATGGCAAACCCCTTCGTAGAACCCACCAAATGTGGCCACGTCAGCAATACTATGATATTTGTATGAGAATATCAACAAATCATGCAATAACAAGTATCAAATTAGTTGTTATCAAATTAGTTTAGAGATTTTATTTTTATTTATTTTTGCTGAAAAAATCAGTGTAGAGATTTGTCCATTGATATGGTTAGAAATTTCACCTTTCTCCCTTCTTATACATTATTTGAAAAAAAAATTAATATATTTGCTTCACTATTTTTTCATCAAATTCTATAAAAATATTATATTTAGATAATTTTTTGTGAAAGAAATTATTTTTGCAATTCCATTTGGATTATAATCTTTACACATTATTTTTAAAGATTCAGATTCACTGGCGATCAATTTTTTTTTAAAGGGTAAATTGCTTTTTTTCTTTTTTCTTTTTGAAATAAAAGGGTAAATTTTTTTTTACACTTACTTCTTCTATGATTTGAATAAATTAAAACCACCATTGAAGTTTGGAAAAATTATAGATACTTCAAAATTTGAATAAATTAAGTAAGATTTTCATTGTCAACATAAAAACCAAGGTATAACAAATTAGCAGTGCTACAAACACTTAATGGACGCTGGAGAACATACATGTTGAGTAGTGATAGCTGGAGATGGAGTAATATTTGGAAAATTAAGCTTATTCCTCGAGTGAGAATGATTTGCTGGTTTTTTGTTCATGATAGGTTGTTAACTAACTAATGTTAACAGATTTAAAAGGGGTTTATGTAATTCAAGTGCGTGTTTAAACTATTCTGAGCTGGATGAAAGTAGTTTGCATGTCATACGAGATTGCAGATTTGGTCATGGAATTTGGATCTCTCTTGGGGTTTTGGATAGAGATAATATTTTTTTTCTCTAATGGGTAACATGTGAATTTGCAAGGAAAATCTAAATATTGTATTATGTCTCAGTTCTAGTTATTAGAAAAGGTTAGCTTTGTAATTGTTTTTTGGGCCAACACGTGTCAAAGGCTTGTAATTCGAATGAACAATATTTAAACCGTCTTCATCTTCAACCTTGGGCAGATTGTTTTTACGCCATTTTCATCTATAATTGAAGCTCGAGAACTTTTGGAAAATTAATGAAAATCTTAGTCTAAAGTTTTCAGATAAGTTCGATTTGTCTTAAAACTTGATTTTGGTTTAATCAATTGGACTTCCTACGTCAGTTGGAATCAGAGCATCTGGAAAATTGATTCTCAAATGGCTAACTCAGATGAGGGCAGCAACCATGACTCTGAAAAATCTCATAGCATGAAGGCCTTACAGGCATCCATCATGTGAGTAGAACAGAAGCTTGATAATCTCTCTGGTAAGATTAAACAACTTTGTGTTATTCTCACTACTGGATCTATGGAAGCCTCAAGTATTAGCAGACCGCGAGTGCAAGAAACTCCTTGTTCACGCTTGGTAACACCTCATATCTCCCCCGACACACAAACTCACCATTACCCAAATCCCAACCTAGTCCACACCCCATTTCCAAATCAACCAAGGCCCCAAGTCCCATGTACCCACAATTTTCTCCTAAACCCCCCTCCCCCAGAATCAATTATCTCACCACACCACTCCTACCTCTAATTCTGATGAGGACCCTGACTAATTTGAAGACCACATTCCAAACCGATCTCCTTATGGTGAACCATATAGGTGCAATCAACATCACCCATCTTCTGATTTTAAAATGAGGGTAGATATTCAACAATTTGATGGTCATCTTAGTATTGAAGAATTTATAGATTGGTTAACTTATGTTGAAACTTTTTTTGAGTATATGAACATCCCAAAGGACAAGAGAGTAAAACTTGTGGCTTATAAATTTAAGGGTGGAGCTTCTATCTTATGGGAACAATTGAATGGAAACCAAAGAAGATAATGAAAAAGTCCCATTCAATCCTGGCCGAAAATGAAAAAAATGTTGAGATCTAGGTTCCTACCTAATGATTACAGTAGGATCCTATTTCAAAAAAATCATCAATGTACTCAGCAAAACAGGAGAGTTGATTCCTACACAAAAGAATTATGCAGGTTTAGTGCTCGTAATAATTTGAATGAGAGTGAGGACCAACTAGTTTCCAGATATATCACTAGACTCAGCATCCCAATTCAGGAAAGCTTGAGTTGAGTCTAGTCTGGAATTTGGATGACACTATCAACCTTGCTTATAAGGTTGAAAGACAACTACAAAGAACTGCCTCTAAAGCACCTTTTAAGTGGAAACCTCCTATTAAGTTTCCAAATGACAAACAAAGGCCTTTTTCTCACATTCCTAAACCACCCGACATTCAATCCAAGCCAAACAGTCAATCTTCCTTCCCTAACTAGAAACCACAAAATCCTTATGCTAAACCCCAACCCTTCAATTGTTTTAGATGCAATCAACCTGGACACAAATCCATGAGTGTCCCCTCAGAAAGCCTGTTAATCTGATTGAGAATCTAGACAATTTTGAAAATGAAGTTGATTATTTTAAGGAAGTAGAATAAGAAGATGATGGATTGATGGAGTTAGTAGATGAGGACCAAGGGGAGCCACTACTGTGTATTGTACAGAAAATCTTATTAACACCAAGACAAAACAATTCAGGGCAAAGACACTCAATCTTCAAGACTAAATGCACAATCAACAAAAAGGTGTGCGATGTGATTATAGATGTTAGCAGCAGTGAAAACATAGTGTCGAAGGCTCTAGTTAAAGCCTTCAGGTTAACTACATCGAAGCATCCTAACCCTTACTCTGTGGGATGGATCAAAAAGGGCAGTGAAACTAAGGTTACTGAACTATGCAGGGTACTTTTCAGTATTGGAAAATTGTATTTGAATGACTTGGCTTGTGATGTGGTTGAGATGGATGCTTGCCATCTAATTCTAGGTCGGCCTTGGCAGTTTGACAACTTAGTGGCACACGAGGGTAGAAGCAATACCTACTATTTTCAATGGAAATGAAAGAAAGTGGTCATATTACCTAGTAAAACCTCACCAGTTTTGAACTATAACCTTATAGACACCACTTGCAACCCACTGCTTCTACTAAACCTACACAACATCTCCCCAAACCTATCCTTTATTACTCACCATCTCGGGCTAGAAATTTCTTCATGAAACCAGAAACACTCACCAACTTTTTGCTATTATTGTCGTGGCCCAAGATGACAGGACCCGACCCACCTGGATCCTGACTGCATGACTTAATATTTCTATTAAGCCAATAAGCAGTTTTTATTCCTACCAAGCCATTAATAAATAAAATTCAACAAACAGGGAACTCTCTACTGCCAGAATTTTTATTATGATTTTCGGCAGCATCTCGTCTGTTTTAGCAACATCCCCAAATACAAACAGTTGCAATTCCTGCAAGGAAACATTCTATACAAATTCCAACTACCAGCACACATATTCCAGTCAAACCAATACAATAATTATATAGTTTGTAGCTGGACTCAGTATGAAGACTGAGCTGCCTACATACCCTTTTTGTTAGGAATCAAGCTACCTGTAGTTCTTTTTGCATATTTATACCAAATATGCAACTTCTAATACAATTTCTATTCCGAAGTCAACTTGACAATTATATATAGTCTAACCCACTTTCAATCACATCAAATATCCAAACCAAGCTCTACTAATTTACCAGAAGCTTAACTGAAGTAAAATACATAAATGTTGATATATTCATCATATTTCGCAATTTCCATACAATACATCCATAAACCAAAATCCACAAACAATTCCAATCTCAAATACAAATCAGTTATTCACATTACAACTCAAAGAAAATCATCAAAACATGAATACATACATATTTATACCACAACTCATCCATTCAGTGTATATAAACATGCACATTTACAGATATACATCACCATCATAATACATTTACACATTCAGTATATATATATATACATCTATATATATACTCACACATTTATACGCAATTATATAAAGATTTTACATTCCTCCAAGACCATTCCAACCCCTAATTCACGATACACAAAATCACCAAACAGTTATTATTTTAACAGTTATCATCAACATAGTTCAAAATTAAGCAAATTCTAAATACACAACAACAATATACCAATTATATATCAAAATGAAGCTTGAGGAAAGTATAGTACAGTGGTCAACTCAATTTACCCGATTTCTACCTGCGGTGGCCGGAATTTGGTTCGAAACTCACGGCCAAAAGGGGTTTTCCCCAATCTATCTAAACTAGGGGGAATTAAATTGATGACAAAATCAGGTTCCTAGGGTCCAAATTAGCGGCAAAGGAACTAACCCGTCGCGGAAAACTGACTGGAATCCGGCAAACAGAGGCAAAACTCACTTACCTGCTACTCGCGTTTTTTGGCGATCTGGCGGTGCCAAGAGCACTTGCCGGCCAGGTTAGGTACAGGGAAGGACCGGCTTCAATCTCCTGGTGATGGCACGGCCAGATTCTCGCCGGAATCCGGCTAACAAACATGAGAACCAACCAGCTTTCTCTCAAAGTTGCCAACGGTATGGGTGGGCTCTCGGCTACTCCCTGGTGTTGCTGAAACAAGGGAGTCGGCGTCTTCGAGTTTCCGAGTCATTTCCGGCCTGGGCTGGCCGGAAAACGACTGTTGCCAACGAAGGGAGGAGCGGGGTGGGGGTTGCTGCGCGAGGGAGACTATCGGGGGGGGGGGGGAATTTTCCAGAAATTTCTGGAATTTCTTAAGAAAAATGGCGTAAGAGCATTTTTGTAATTTTAAGTTCAGCCCCTGCAAAATTACCAAAATACCCCTCACACTTTTTGAACCATAACTTCTCGGTCTTAGCTCAGAATCAAGCGTGCTACTAGTCTACGAACTCGTATCGACTAGCTCTACGCAATGGTACCATAGTCAAAACAAAACTAAAATCATAGAAAAAGTCAACTACGGGCCCACTTACAGTCAAACTTGGTCAAATTTGGGACTTTTTTAATCTTTTCCCAGGACGGGGGACCTAGATTCACCACAATTTCCACAATCTATCCAAAAACTTCTTTCCAAATACTAGTCCACAGCCCCCCAAGACCTACTAGATCACATTTTCCCTTTCCGAAACATTCAACACCAGATAGACTCCATTCTAGAAGCTTCTATTCCTAACCTACCCCACTATAAGATGAATCCTAAGAAAGCTCAAGTACTCCAGGGTATTGTGGAAGACTTATTTCATAAACACCTTATCAGGGTATGTCTCAGCCCTTATGCAGTACTAGCATTGCTGGTTCCTAAGAAAGATGGCAATGCCTGAATGTGTGTTGATAGCAGGGCTATCAACAAGATTACAGTTAAATACAGCTTTCCAATCCCTCAAATTGAGGATATGCTTGATAAGCTAAGAGGTTTTAAACTTTTCATAAAGTTAGACCTCATAAATGGATATCACCATATCAGAATCCGACCTGGTGATGAGTGGAAAACTGCTTTCAAAACACATGAAGAACTCTATGAGTGGCAAGTAATGCCTTTCGAACTATGTAATGCTCTAAGTACATTCATGCAATTCATGAACAAAATCTTAAAGCCTTATACAGGGAAATTTGTGGTTGTATACTTGATGACATCCTGATTTAGAGCAAGACAGAAAAATGACCATCTTAATCATCTTCAACAAGTTTTTCAAACTTTGGAGAATAACCAGCTTTATCTAAACCTAAAGAAGTGTGATTTTTTGAGTTAAAAGTTGTTGTTTTTGGGATTTTTCATCAATAAAGAAGGCATTAAAACAGATCCAGTCAAGGTTTAAGCAATACAAGATTGGAAAACTCCTACCTCCATCACTGAAGTCAGAAGTTTTCATGGTCTTGCTACTTTTTACAGAAGATTCATAAAAGGATTCAACACTATAGCTGACCATATCACAGACTGTTTGAAGAAAGGGAAATTTGAATGGGGCTCTAAACAATATAAAAGTTTTGCTAAGCTAAAACAGAAATTGACTTAAGCACCAGTGCTTGTCCTACTAGATTTTGACAAAGTTTTTAAATTAGAGACATATGCTTCAAAAACAAGAATTGGGGTAGTCTTTACTCAAGTGGAGAAACCTATTGAGTATTTCAATAAGAAACTAAGTGAAGTTAGACAGAAATGGACAACCTATGTACAAGAACTATATGCTCTTGTTAGGGCATTCAAACATTGGGAACACTATTTGATAGCTAAACAGTTCATCATTCATAGTGATCACAAGGCTCTATAGTATATTCAATCCCAAAAGCAAATTGATGCAATGCATGCAAGGTGGATAGAAACTATACAAAGTTTCCCTATGTTTTCAAACATAAATCTGGAGTTTTTAACAAAGTTGATGATGCCCTAAGCCAAAATGTGGCCTTAATCACTATAATGCAGGCCAATATGGTCAGTTTTGACTCTGTTAAGGACCAGTACAGTGAAGATAGAGATTTTGGTTCTATTTGGCACAAGGTGATTCTTCGTGAACCAGTGGGTGAATACCATCTACATGATGGTTTCTTATTCAAAGGCTAACTACTTTGTATACCCGAAGGATCCCTTTGACTTTAGATTATCTAGCATCTACATGCTAAAGGACTCTCAGCTCACATTGGCAAGGATAAAACAATTATATTGCTGGAAGAAAGGTTCTATTGGCCACATCTTAAGAGAGATGTGACACATTTTGTACAAAGGTGTGGAATCTGCCAAAGTGCTAAAGGCATCTCACAGAACATACGACTTTACACTTCTTTACCTATTCCACAGACTATTTGGGATGATCTTTCTATGGATTTCATACTCGGGTTACCTAAGACTCAAAGAAGGTTTGATTCTATCTTAGTGGTGGTGGATAGATTCTCAAAAATGGCTCATTTCTTACCCTGTAAGAAAGCCATTGATGCCACCTATGTGGCTTAACTTTTCTTTAGAGAAGTTGTCAGACTCCACGGAATTCCCAAATCCATCACCTCATATAGGGATGTTAAGTTCATTGGTCACTTCTGGAGAACCCTGTGGCATCGATTTGATACCACTTTGCAGTTCTCCAGTGCCTACCACCCTCAAACTGATGGCAAGACAGAAGTGGTAAACAGAACTTTTGGAAACATGTTGAGGAGTCTCACAAGAGACAAGCCAAAATAGTTGGATACAGCCCTGGCACAGGCTAAATTTGCTTACAATCGCACCAATCGGTCTAATGGTTTGTGTCCCTTTTCTATTGTTTATACAAAAATCCCTAACCACATCACAGATATTGCAGCTAATCCTAATAGGGTTAACAAACCAGCAAGAGATTTGGCTGAGCAAATCACCGAGATACACCATAAGGTTGCTAAAAAACTTGCATTCTCTTATGAGAAATACAATTCCTCTGCAGATCAACATTGAAGGTTTAAAACCTTCAATGTCGGAGACCTTGTGATGGTTCATTTAAGGAAATAGAGGTTTCCCGAGGGTAATTACCATAAACTGCAAGCCAGACGATTCAATCCATGCCATATTGCCCAAAAGATCTCTGACAATGCCTACTCCATTGATTTGCGTCCGAGTTTGCACATTTCATCCACCTTCAATATCTCTAACCTTACTGAATATTTCCTTTCGGATGCAACCTCAACTTTTTCTTCCTCGCTCGTGGTCGAGCTCTCAACAATCGAGGGTGACTGACGAAAAGGTATGCTCCACGTTTCCCAGGAAAGGTCGAACCTTTCATCCGCCAGCTCTCTCTCTCTCTCTTTCTCTCTGGTTCATCCCTAATTTCGTTCAAATGAGGAAAATGTTCGAGTCTGCGAGGATTCCAATTTGTTTACTTGTTATTTCAATTTCTCTTGTGTTTTATGTTATTGGCTTTGTCGTTTTAGTTTAATTATTTTTACTTGTTTCGTTTAATTACTTGTTTCGTTTAAGAAGAATAGTGACATTCTACTTATTAGAAAAGGTTAGCTTTGTAATTTTGTTTTTGGGCCAACACGTGTCAAAGGCTTGTAATTCGAATGAAAAATATTTAAATTGTCTTCGTCTTCAACCTTGGGCAAATTGCTTTTATGCCATTTTCATTTGTAATTGAAGTTCGAGAACTTCTAGAAAATTAATGAAAATCTTAGCCTAAAGTTTTCAGATAAGTTCGATTTGTCTTAAAACTTGATTTCGGTTTAATTAATTGGACTTCTTATGTCAATTTGTTTTCTGTAAGTTGTTGGATGATTTAGGAAAAAAAAAACGGTGTAAGACTTTCTTTGAGTCAGGTTTTTGTTGGCCTTATAATGTGAAGTCTATGGTATGATATATGTTGTGAGAAAAAATAATTGTGGGATTTTTAAATAGTTGTGTTGGCTGTCTCAGAACATTTCAGAGGATGGTTTTGTCAAATATCAATACAGATGATAGTTTCAAAGCTAAAAAGAAGTTGGCTAGAGCTAGAAAGGTTATTAGAGACATTAAAAGGTAATTTGATTTTTGGTTTTTCTGTTAATCTTGGTTATGCTCTTTGTACTTTGGTTGATGTTTGGGATTTATTTTTATTTATTTATTATTTTATTTTATTTTTGCGTGTGTCTCAAACTGGTTAAAAACTCGGGTTTATCTAAAGTGAAGGGGGAGATGGACTCTTCTAGGGGGTGGAATGGATTAAAAGTGAATTGGTGTGAATCACCCATTGTTTTGGCAATCTAGCTGGTTGTGAAGAAAATTTTAAGCATAATAAAGACTTTTCAATTTGTCCATGTGTATCCTGATTTTAATAGAGTAGTGGATTTTCATGCTAACTTTAATTTTGGTGTTGAGTTGAGTTATTAGAGATATATGATAATAAATTTTTCATAAGTTTAAATTTTTAAAATTAGTCTTGATTTAACATGATAACTGAGTTTAAAAATTTAGCGTTAACAAGTTCAAAATTCAACAGCTCCAGTTAAATTTATATACATATATATATACATGTGAATAAGAGTATTATAAATAAAATATAAAACATAAAATATAAAAAATTTATTGATCTACTTTTTACAAATTTAAAATTACGAGTGATTCAATATGAATTGTATATTTAGATACCCTCCCTGTGGATTGTATCCCTTGTTTTGGCATTCTAGCTAGTTGAAAGGAGATTTTTAAGCAGAATAATGACTTTTCTATTTGTTATGTGGATCGTGTATGTAATAGAGTAGTAAATTTTCTTGCTAGTTTTAATTTTGGTGCTGGGTTGTGTTATCATATTTTAGATACTGCTCACAATAGCTGATAGGTTGATTGCTTTGGATTGTATATGTGAGGAGTTTTTACTCTAGAAATATTGATGTGCAATCTTTTTCGGGTTTTGACCTTTTTATAAAAGAAAAAAAAAATGTAACTCCAAACAAACTACTAAAATAAAATTATATCATTTTCTTATATTTTGATGATAAATACTGGTGTGGTTTTTGCCGTGTTGAAAGGTTATGTAAAATTAATTAATTATATATTTTGTGTTAGACAATAAATAAATAAATATCGAACACGCCTTCACATACAAGTGTTAGGATGAATAGTTATTAAAATATATATATATATATATATATATTATTTATCACTAATGATAATAAATTATCGGTAAAAACTGCATATAAAGTGGCAATTTAAATAGTTAATATTCGAAGAAGAAAAATTAATAGTTAATATTTTAAAATTTTATTTATTTTATTAAAATTTTAATATTAAAAATTAAAATAAAATTAAATACCCTCAATTATACTTGGTCACATATAAACTGCATCATTAATGATAATTTTTAATAGGGAGAAATAATAAAATTCTTAGAATTGATATACTTTCTCACATGTACGGTGTAGAATCAGTATACTTATAACAATAAGAGATCAAATTTTCTAATCGATAGTAATCTTTTGTAACCATACAAAATATTAAGGATTTCTTGTATGCAAAATATATATCTATTTTAAAAAGAGATACTTCAAGATTAAATAAAATAAAATTTGTAGGTGATTAATTAACCTAAACAGATTGCTTATTATCTTAATACACCCACCTAATTTTTTTATTTTTCTTTCACCAATCCACCTAATTATTTGACAACCAAGGCACAGCACTTTTCTCTTTTTTTCCCTTATTAATTTTGTAGAAGGGACATTATTGCCTGTGCATGCAAACATATTCATCACAGCCAACACTGTCAAGTCAAGGGTCCTTTCAGGAATATCTTTGTTTTAGCCGTTCATCTTTAAGGAGCAGTGGGGATTCAAATTATCGTAGGTTCTGGGATTCGCTCTCCGCCGATTTTCGAACCGTCGGATCCGCCGTGTGTAACGACTATACCTATCCATTTGCAACACTGTAAAGTACCCTCAAGCGTGGCAAAAGTCAAAGGGATTTTAATGTCAACGAAACCAACGCATAAGGACCTAAGAATCATTTCACAGCATACCCGCTCCTTCTTTTATTATATCGAAGATTAGGACATAAACGTCATTATCAAATACTTTGTCCTCCAAAGCATACCCTTTTTCCGCGTTTCTCTCTCTCTCTCTCTAGATTTCTCTTCCAATCAAATCACGGAAAAAGCTGCGACGCTCTCTATCTACTTTGGAAAAAATTTCAGTTTCAGAGGGTTTTTTGAGTGATCGGTGGAGCTCAATTGGCAATGGAACTGCTGTTGGAAATGATGGATTGGTAGATGGGTTTCAATGTCCGGTCCTCTATGCTAGATCTGTAACTGACTCGCTTTGTTCAGCTGTGAGTCTTAGGGTTTCTGAAAGTTTAACAATTTTTCACCGGCTGAGCTATTTTTTTTTTGTTTTTTTTATTCAAGCTCAACTTTTAGTAAGGATTTGATTCGTAAAATTATTATTATGTAAATTGTATATAAATTAGATACATTAGATTGTTCGGAATGGCTTTCCTTGAATTTTTAAGAATTAGGAATTTTGGGTAGTTAATTATTTGCACATTTTGTCGAATTTATGATTTATGGCTGTTTTCTTGTTTAGCACGTTTTATCGTACTCTTTATGTTTGAATTTACTTTGATTGATTGGTTTAATAAAATGAGGTTTTGGGAAAAGTTCGGACATATGTAAACATAGATTTTTATGAACAATTATTTTTATATGTTCTTAAATTTTTTGACTGATTCGGGCTCAACAGATAGGAAAACTCACGTTCAAGAGTTTAACTGATTGTTTCGGCTCAACAAGTTTTGTTAAGAAGGTCTAGAAAAAGTTGTAATGCATGCCTTGAAATATGTTTTTTTTTTCTTTCTTAAAATAAACATTTAATTTTTCTGTTCCTGTCAATGTTCTTAGTATCTAACTTATTTACTAGATTCGATGTACATAATAGTTAAATAAATTGGTTGGTAAATTGCGAAAAGGATTTATTTGATGTTTTTGGATGATTAGGGTTTTGGTACTGAGTTATATGAAATGTCGAAGCATAGAGTAAAATGAGCCACATTGAAGTATCAAGGATGAAGCCTCCCCTTGTTCCACTTGCAACTTTGATTGGTCGTGAGCTTAGGAATGAGAAGGTTGAGCAACCTTTCGTTAAGTATGGGCAGGCTGCTTTAGCAAAGAAAGGAGAGGATTACTTTCTGATAAAACTCGATTGCCAGAGGATTCCCGGAAATCCGTCGACATCATTTTCTGTCTTCGCGGTATTGTTTCTTGCTATGTTGCCCTTTATGCATTTACTGAAAAGACAGCTGATCATCCTCTTTATGATTTCTGAAAGAACTGAGGAAAAGTAAAGAGGACAATTTTGATTCTTAAGAAGTAAAAAGTTGATCTTCCCTGAAGGTTTATAATTTTATTTGGTTTGGTTCAAAAAAATCCTATTTTTCTCAGATTTCAACACTGAGATATGAGCAATAAAAAGTTTGATTTCTTTTACTGCTATGTCGTTTATGATTCCAATTAGGAATTCTTTGAAAGCAGATCTTTGATGGGCATAATGGTATATCAGCTGCTATCTTTGCAAAAGAGAATTTATTGGCTAATGTCTTAAGTGCAATTCCTCATGGAAGCAGTAGGGAAGAGTGGCTTCAAGCCCTTCCTCGGGCATTAGTTGCAGGTTTTGTGAAAACTGACATCGAATTTCAGCAGAAAGGCATGTAGCAAATTTCTTTTCTTGCTCTTTTTTCAGCATTTTCTTCTGTTTTCTTATGTCTTAAAATCAACAACAGGGGAAACATCGGGAACAACTGTGACTTTTGTTGTGATCGATGGGTGGACCGTGACTGTTGCATCTGTTGGGGACTCTCGTTGCATATTGGACACCCAAGTGGGTGTGGTTTCTCTTTTGACTGTTGATCACAGGCTGGAAGAGAATGCAGAAGAGAGAGATCGTGTAACTGCTAGTGGTGGTGAAGTAGGAAGACTTAATGTTTTTGGTGGCAATGAGGTATATCATAATCTCATTAGTTCATCCTTGCTACTCATAGCAGAATGATGTTTTAGAGAGTAAATATTTTCTTTTGCCAAACCTCCAATGTGTACATGGTTCGTAGGTTGGCCCCCTACGCTGCTGGCCTGGTGGATTATGCCTTTCTAGGTCAATTGGTGACACAGATGTAGGAGAATACATTGTCCCAATACCTCATGTGAAGCAAGTTAAGGTGAGTTTATACCATCCCTTCTGTAATAATTCTGTTAACTTTTGATAAAACAATCTGATGCTGAAAAAGGTTTTTTGATTTTTAGCTTTCAAGTGCTGGAGGAAGATTGATAATAGCTTCTGATGGCATCTGGGATGCATTGTCTTCTGATATGGCTGCAAAGTCTTGCCGGGGATTGCCTGCAGAGCTTGCTGCAAAGTTGGTTGTCA
Source organism: Ochetophila trinervis (assembly GCA_003254975.1). NCBI lineage: Eukaryota > Viridiplantae > Streptophyta > Magnoliopsida > Rosales > Rhamnaceae > Ochetophila > Ochetophila trinervis. The sequence goes on from QANX01006698.1 coordinate 44,783, forward strand.
AGGTAATGTCTAAGATGCTCAATTTTCCTACTGGTGTAAGAGATGTCTAATTTAACTAATTCTTGTATTAAAAAAAATTTCCACCTTTTAGGAGGCTCTAAGGTCGAGAGGTCTGAAGGATGATACAACCTGCCTGGTTGTAGATATAATCCCATCAGACCATCCTATCTTACCTCCAACAACACCAAGTAAGAAACCGAATGTGATTACTTCACTTCTCTTTGGGAAGAAAACTCAGAACTCTGTTAGCAAAGCTAAGCTTTCTGCTGTTGGAGTTGTGGAGGAGCTGTTTGAAGAGGGTTCTGCAATGCTTGCTGAAAGGTATGTGTTTTGTTTTATATTTGTAAAGAAATCTGCAAAAATGTCCTTGCCTCCTTGATGACTGAGTTCCATGTTCAATAGAAGGGACTAAAAAATTTTATATCTATCTTTTTGAGTTATAGTTGTTTATTCTTCCCTCTTCTAATGGAAATGCAGGCTGGGTAAGGATTTCCCTTTGGATACAAATTCTGGGATTTTCAGATGTGCAGTCTGCCAAGTGGATCAGCCCCCAGCTGATGGTTTATCAGTAAATTCTGGGCCTTTTTTCTCACCAGCATCAAAACCTTGGGAAGGCCCATTTCTCTGCACAACTTGTCGGAAAAAGAAAGATGCCATGGAAGGAAAGGGGCCAAGCAGACCCACAGTGATCTCATAGTAATTTATCTATTACATACTGAATATATTTTTTCTCTGGCAGTGTGAGCATGCTTAGTTTTCCTTTGTCGGTGGTGATTATTATAGATATGTGTAAGAAATGAGGTTGAGATACAAGTTGCCAGTAGGTATTTTTTTAACTTGTTAAAAGTTTGGGTGGATCTGGTTTGTGCTCAGCTGTTGGACTGACTGACGGAGAGTGGAAGTGCTATCTGATAGATATGTTTGTGATAGGTTTTGTTGCTAACAGCTTGTTGTAAGTAAATTGAAGATTGCATAGTGATATAATTTGTTGCAGTGGCTTATTTATGTCCAGTTTGCAATCTTACTCGTTTGCTCCCTGGATGTTATTTGTGTTCAAACAATAAATAGTACATATGGTGGGGCATCACTTTGGAAAGTTGGACAGGTTTTTGCAATTGTGTACAAATCTAGCCTACTTGCTTAATGCATTTTCCTCGGATAGCTGTGATTCTTGTAACAACGGAACTATATTTTATATTTGTGCACAGTGGAATGTTGTTCTTTTTTCTTTTTCTTTTTCTTTTTCTTTTTTTCTTTTTTCAATACGGTATGCTGTGCAATAGATCAAGCGAAAGCTGGACAGGAGGTATCCACCATGAGGGTTGGAAAAGAAGAGAAAAGATAGACATCTATTTGGGGAATTTAAAATGTAAAAAATGTTAATTTCTCTGTTTGTGCATATGGAATTGATAAAAAGGTGCATCAACTGTTAAACGCATATTTTTTTTCTTTTTTTTCTTTTTTCAGACGGATATAATTACGGTTTGTTTGTGCAAACTATATTTAAGATTACTGTGCAACACTGTTGAAAACACTATTCATGAGCACTGTGCTGACACTGTTCATACTACTGTTTATTATACTGTTTATCATTAAATGGAAAAATTTTCTATTTAAGCGATGGCTGCCATTCGGTTCCTTTGTTATTTTTCAACCTTTTTAGACTTTTTCTTTTCCTTTTCATTTTACTGTGCGGACACTTTTCTTTTTTGTTTTTAACCATCATTTTATGTAAACACTTCCGCATCCTTTCCTTCTTTGTTATTGGTATAAGAGCTTCTAGGTGTGTAATATGTACTGTAATTAAATTTGCTATAAAAGTATAAAGTTTTAAGCAACTACTTCATCTGCAATATATACTTTACATTTAAAATCAAGTAAGTTTTTTAAATTTTTATATTCTTTTTCATTGTTAATTATTGTAAAGCATATATGTTTGTCTGATTTATATTCACTTTTAATATGTAATAAAAGTTTACGCTTTTATTACAAACTTAAGTACAATACATATTACACACACCTAGAAGCTCTGATACCAATAACAAAGAAGGAAAGGACGGGGAAGTGTTTACAAAAGGAAATGTTAAAAACAAAAAAGAAAAAGTTTGATAATAATGAAAAGAAAAAAGAAAGGAAAAAGTCTAAAAGGTTGAAAAATAACAAAAGAACCGAATGCCTTCTACTAAGCCATCAGGTTGCTTAAATAGAAAATTTTTACATTTAATGATGAACAGTAAAATAAACAGTAGTATGAACAGTGTCGTCTACAGTGTCCGCACAATGCTCATAAACAGTGTCTTCAACAGTAATGTCAACAGTGTTTGCTATAGTGTTGCACAGTAATTTTGAACCGTGTTTGCACAAATTTTTGCCGACANCAAACTTAAGTACAGTACATATTACACACACCTAGAAGCTCTGGTACCAATAACAAACAAGGAAAGGACGCGGAAGTGTTTACAAAAGGAAATGTTAAAAACAAAAAAGAAAAGGTTTGATTATAATGAAAAGAAAAAAGAAAGGAAAAAGTCTAAAAGGTTGAAAAATAACAAAAGAACCGAATGCCTTCTACTACGCCATCAGGTTGCTTAAATAGAAAATTTTTACATTTAATGATGAACAGTAAAATAAACAGTAGTATGAACAGTGTCGTCTACAGTGTCCGCACAATGCTCATAAACAGTGTCTTCAACAGTAATGTCAACAGTGTTTGCTATAGTGTTGCACAGTAATTTTGAACCGTGTTTGCACAAATTTTTGCCGACAGACCGTAATGTATTATGATTTGCTTCCATTCCTAAGAGATCTTCCTCAAGCATATTTTGCACATCAATTATATGATCCATGGATAAATCCAAAGTTAGATCCAAATTTGATATTTGTCTAACTAATTCAGTACCGTCATATTCAGGACCATACTCTTTTTCTCCTTTTAAATATGTAATAAAAAATTTTCTACCATCCGTTACTCGGGTGTAGACATCAAGGCTTGAAACTGGTTTGAATTTCGAAGCTTCAATATTTAATTCGTACAAACTCTTAATATAATAGTCTGAAAAATTATATGACTCAATAGCGTTGTTTACTCTTGTTGAGCCAATTCCTCTTAAATCATCTCCTCCAAAATCTACTTCTCTCACTTCTATGAGGAACCACATTTGATATGGTTGGTAGAACCTTTCTCGTTCTCGAAAACCAATATTATTGAAAATTTCAAAAGTATAATATTTGACATATTTTTTATTTTTAATATAGTTATATAACATACTCTTAATAAACATGGGTAACTTTGCTAGTTCTTCCCAGTCTAAATTTTGAAAAGTAATTTAACCTACCAAACCTCATTCAATATATTTAACACTCCAGGGTTCGTGATAAATAAGAAAATGCATTTTTAAATTATCTAATTTTGAAGAAAAATAAGTACTACCCTTATATTTTTTTAACCATAATGGTATTTGATAAAGTTGTTCTTTAACAATACCTTGATTGATTTTAAAGAAAATATCTGGACCAAGTTCTTTGGCTTTTTCAAATAAAAAATATCTTTTAATTTTATTATAATTAGAATCATGAGTAGATGACTCTATAGATTCATATAAGTGTATTAATTTTTCTAGTAAGGTAATATTGACATCCATTTTTGGGGCTAAAGATTTAATGGAGTCTAATACTGTTATATGCAAATCTTTTTCTTTTTGTTGTTTTTCTAACAACAAATCTGCAAATTTTCCCATACTTTTTCTAAATTGACTTCTCTTGTCTAGCAAATGTGCTTTTCAGATTTCATTTAAATAAGCATAAATATCTTTAGATAAACCTGGATTATAGAAATCAGAAACTTGTTTAGCTTCTAATTATTTTTGTTGTTTCAGAAAATGTTCGGCTTCGTTGGCAATTTGAGAATAAAATGTTGGGACATGTGTCCATGGATTATGGCCAAAATACGAAGATGGAACATGAAAAAACTGAGGTTGATTTAACTGGTTTGGATAAAGCAAGTGAAGTGGATATGGTGGAATCATTTTTGGTCTAGGAGGACATGTTGTAGGGTGACTAGGCATTCTCATATTTGGTCTAAATGATGAGGATGAACCGGATGCTTTTGTTTTTAGGTACAGAGGATTGTTTATCCTTTTTACCTTTACCTTTGTTGACAATAATCTAGTCTTATGCTCAGAAAATCAGCAATAAAATTAGTAGTACCCTTAATATATTTAATATCGAAAGAATATTGTTTAATGTAATTAAACCATCTAATCCTTCTTGGATTATCTTCTTGTTTTCGTGTTTTTAAAAAATCCTTAACAAATTTATTATCTATTCGTATCTCAAATTTTTCTGGTGCTAGAAAAATATGAAATCTTTTAATACCATTTTTTATGGCTAAAAGTTCTTTTTCAAATGTATTATAATTCAGTTCATTTGGTTTAAATTTACCTGAATTATATCCACATATTTGCTCACCTAATTCAGTTTTAGCTTTTAAAGCTGCTCCCCAACACTCATTACTAGCGTCAGTTTCTAATATTAATAATTCTCCTTATTTAGGAAAATAAACTGAAGGAATATCTTTTAATTTAGTTTTTATTTGTCTAATAATTTCTGAATCATTTTCTGTCCAAATAAATTTACTATTTTTTTTTCAATTTTTCAAATAACAATCTTTCTTTTTTAGAAAGATCTTTAATGAATTGTCTACCATAATTTAAAATTCCTAAAAAAAATTTTAAATGTTTTCTGTCTTCCAGTTTCTCCGAAAAAAATTTAATCTTTGCAATTATATGATCTTCCAATTTAATACCTGATTTAGTTAGTTTTAAATCTAAAAATTCTATTTCTTCTTTCTCTACCTCTATTTTCTTAGGGCTGAGAATAATTTCATTATTAACTAATTCATTGCAAATCTTTTCTAGATGTTGCTTATGTTGTTTTTTAGTTTTACTAAAAACTAAAATATCATCAATATATACAACACAAAAATCTTTATATTTTCCAAAAATAGAATACATGAATCGTTGGAAAATCTGTGGTGCAGTGCATAAACCAAATGGCATGATTGTTCATTGGTAGTGACCGTAACGAACACTAAAAGCAGTCAATGGCTTGGACTTTTCTGTTAATTTAATTTGCCAATATCATGACTTACAATCAAATTTACTAAAAATTTTAGCTTGTCGAGTTTGATTAATTAAAACATCTTTTCTAGGAATAAAATAACCATTAGATTCTAAATTTTCATTTAACATTTTATAATTTATTACCATCCTAGGTTTACCTCTTTTATTTTCAGAATGATTTCTTACCATAAAAGTGGGACTAGAATGTGGACTATTAGTTTTCTCTATTAATCCTTTTTCTAATAATTCAGTTATTTGAATATTAAATTCGCCTATATCTTCTCTAGTATAGATCATTGGTTTAACTCTAATTATTCTAATAGAATTTATTAATTTTAAATTACAATATCTAGGATTTTTACTCCATAATTTCATAGGATCCTCACTAAAATTTTGCTCTAAAATTTTATATGTCCAATGATTAATATCTAATTGATTTATATTTTCAGATTTTTCTATCTGAAATGATGGTATACATTTATAAAAATGTTTATCTAAAATGTTTGTACTAATTGTTCTATTAGTATCTGTAAAACTAATCTCTTTCTGAAAAATAGTCAAAGGATAATATTTTTTAAGAAAATTATTTCATAATATAAAATCTTCATGCATAGCCGGAAAACATAAAACTTTTGGAATAATAAATTTATGATTATTAATCCAAATAGATATTTCTTTTGCTTTAAATTTTATTTTAGTTTGTTGACCATTAATTCCTGTTGCTAGGATTGGTCTCTTCATTAATTGCCATTTTTCTAATGGTAATGCATTAGGTTGACATACCGAAGTTGTTGCTCCAGTATCAATTAAAATATTTAAACTATAATGCTTATAACCTTGAAATTTAAAATTTCCTAAAATATAATTGTATGTCTTATAATTTTGATGTTTAGAAAAAATGATATCTTCATTTTCTCCAATTTACATTTGTGAAATTACTATTGGTTTTAGTTCATGTCTAGAACTAGAACTTTCTTCCTTAAATCTTCCAGGAAAAATAGGAATTTGAATATTTTTATTAATATTCTCTTTTCCTAAATTTTTATATTTTAATTTAGGTATTTCTAAATTAATAGGTCTATTATCTATAGACATATTACCTTTTTCTGATTGTATTTCTGATTCTAAATTATAATTATTCTTGAAATACAAATTATTTCCAGATGCTATAATTTGTAGTGGTTTTACTTTCTTCTCTTCCTGAGAATTAGTAATATTATTAATTAACCAATCATTAGGGATTTCTAAATCTTTCCAATTTAGTAATCTTGGTTGCATTGCTTCATCAAATCCTCGTGGCTCGAAGACTTCTACTATTTGGGAATCTATTTCTCTATTAGATGTTTTTGGCAAATTAGTCAATTCATGAATAGCTCGCCATTGTATAGATAATTCAAAGCTACCTTCTTTCATTCTTATATTTCTTGTTTGAATTTTTAATCTAATTGTATCCTGTATATTAGGATCATTAATAGAAATAAAAAAGTTTGGTTTTACTTTAAACCATACTACACCTGATACTAAATTAGATTGAACTCCTTCTATTAGTGCCTTAATAGGATCACTGAAATGCTTATCTAGCATAACAGTTAAAATAGGTGTATCTATTCCTTGTCGAAATAATGCTTTTATTTCTATTTGTATTAACCCGATATATATATATCTTAATTGAGAGTATTTCTTTTTTAATATTTTTATTTTATTTTTATCAAAAATATGAATGTCTACTAGACCATTTTCAGATGCTCTAGCAATGGTATTTCCACTAAATTGTTCAAAATGTCGTGTTGACCAGAAATTAAATTTAGATCATTTATAAATTTCTGTTTTTTGAACTTTAGTTAGTTGCTCTAACTTTTTATCATCAATCTGAAATTCTTCGCCTAGAATATAAGATAATTTTGTTACAGCTTTTTCCTCTTCTAGAATTTCTTGACAATTAGAAGATATTGTATTCTCAGTATTTAACATAAAAATATAATCATTCATAGATTCGTCTAAACTAGACTCATCATCAGAACTCTCTATTTTATATAATATTTCTTCTTGATCAGAGATTTCTTATTCGAAACATATTTCTAATTTATTTTCTTCTAAATATTTTATCATTTTCTTCTGTTGCTAACCTTTTTTAGGGCAATCAGGAGCTATATGACATTTTTCATTACATATATAGCAAGTACATTGACTAAATTTTTTTTCTTTTTATGTCTAACGTACTTTTTATTTTTATTAAATTTATTATATTTGGATGATTTTTTCCATTTTCGCCATTTATATTTTTTATGAAAACTTTTTCTAGTTTTCCTTGGTTTTCTAATTTCTTTAGAACAACCAAATTCATATTGATTATCTAATAACTTAGAACAATAATTATATCCTAATTTATTTTTAACTTGTTTACTAGCTTTTGCTTTAAGACAGTGGTCTACTAATATCATTCTCCAAGCAAAACTAATTCTATTTCCTAATGTATCTATTTCATTATTCTTTTCTAAAAATTCGGAATATTTTGTATTACATAATTCATCCCAAGGAGGGGGTAACTTATGAAAATATTGGTTTATCCAAAATTTTGTTTTATCAATAGATAATAAATAAAAATATTGTGAAAAACTTTTTAGAGAAATTTTCTAATTCTCTAATATCACATAATTTTAATTTTGTCAGAACATAATCTATGTCTAACTTATGACTTTCTATATTCATTATTCCACAAAATTCTCTTTTTAAAATTTTTGTGAATTCTTTAAGAATCTCTTTTAGAGTCTTAAAACTAGAAATTAAATTTTCTTTTTCTTTTCTACCTTCTTCAGAATTTTTCCATTGTCTAAGGAATTGAAGAGCATCACCTTGTAACGTACCAGATATATAATTTAGAAATCTATATGTAGTCCAAGCTGATCTATAATTTATTGTAACAATAACTAAACTTTGAGCCCAATCGTCTATTGTTTGCTCATAGTCTTTAAAATGTATATTTTTAAAATCTAAGTATTTACCTTGTGAGGCAACACTAGTTTTATTTAAATCATCTACCCTATATTCTGTAGGAATAGGATTTGAAGTAGACGGGAATACAAGACTTGTATACACTTTAGGATAATTTACTAGTTCATTTTCATTTTTCTTTATTTCTTTTAACTCTTTCTGAGTATAGAATCGTGTTTCGGGATCTATATCTAAATGATCATCCGAATCTATTTTTCTTTTTTCTAAAGCTATTTCTTGCTTTTTATCCTTATCACTTTCACTTTTTGTGTTAGTGTCAGTCTCATTTTCTCCTACAGTAATTTTTTCAGAATCTTAACTAGATTCATCAGTCGTATCATAATTTAACATATAATGATAATTAGTACCTTCAAATATATGTTCATTTTGAGAATATAATTCTTGCATCATTTTAACTAAATGAGTACGTCTCTCCATATCATCTATCTGTTGATATTGAGATTTCCAGTGTTCAATTATTTCTTTTAAAGAATTAAAAGTTTCTTTCCAATCTGGTGGTTTTTCTTTTTCATTTTTATTTTTATTTTTGTCTAAAGTTAATAATTCAGTTTCATAAAATAATCTAAAAACAGAGTCAAACAAGTGAATATAAATTAGACAAACATATATGCTTCACAATAGTTAACAATGAAGAATAATGTAGAGATTTAGAAAACTTACTAGATTCCAAATGTCAAATAGATTGACCAAAAAAAAATAACCTGTGCCAACCTAAAGCAGCTTTTATCCAAAAAAAAAAAAGAAAAAGAAAAACCTGTAGGAGCTTTTGGTTTGATGAATTATTATAGGAATACTGAACTAGATTGACCATATATCAAATTTTTATATCATGGTGGTACTGGTACATTGTTGGGTTGGGTAGGATTGAGTTGAATTTTTCTTTGCTACGTTTCAATTTTACTATAGTTCAACTTTTGACCATTCTAGTAAAAATATTGATTGTACTATAATTTTACTATACATTTTTGGATCAATAAAAAAATAGAGGTAATGACGTATAAAATATAGGATTAAATTAGTCACTAATTTTTTTTCACAAATATTGTTGAACAATCAAACTAAAACTATATAAAGTGAACTTAGCCCAATGGTATTGCCCCTTGCAGGTATGATATCGTGCATTCGTCCCATTTCTCTCTAGTTTATTAATTATTGCAACCCATTAAAAAAAAATCAAATTAGAATTAGTCACTTTTATTATTTACCCCTAAAACAAAAAATAAAATTAAGCCCATGAATATAATATAATATAATATACCAAGTTTATTCCCCGCACCGAATCACCACCACCACCACCACCAGCCTCTTGTGGCTTCGGGGCTAAGCACAGACTCCCAAGCAAACCAACCATGACCATGACCATCACTTTCTCTGCTACTATTTGTAGCCGTCCTCCTCTTCTATTGAATTCCTATTTTGTCCCTACTCCCATTTTTTTATCCATTTCAAACCTCTCTCTATCTCCACCACCGCCTCATTTCCTGATTCTCTGCTCCTCCTTCTGGTACGCTCTCTTCCTTCTCTTCTCTTCTGTCTTCTGAATTTTCTTCTTCTTGTTCGTTGTTCATTGTTCGTTTTCCGTTGTCTGTTTGGCCGATTCGCTTCGTCTTGAAAACCATTGCTTCTTCTTTCTTATTATTCTGCCTCTTGCTTTTTATGAATGCGTTTTCTTTTTGTGCTTGAATTGTGCATGTTTCTCTTTTCATCGGAATGTGTTGGTTGTACTGAGGTTTTGTAGATTTTGATTAGAATCTGATTGAGTTTGGACTTTTGATCTGGTTTCTGTTGCATAAACTGAGATTTGAATCGACTTTTTTACTTTCGAACTGATAAATTTAATAATTTTTTTCCTGGGGATTTTTGAAATTCTTTAATGTACATCATGCGTGATGGATATTAATTAACAGTGAATGCACTTCTTTTTTTCAAATGGGATGTTTCTTTTTATTTGTTGGAGTATCAAAGTTTAAGAGATCCATGAGGATACTTAACAGCAGGCGTTGAAGTTTTGTGCTTCTTTAATTGGCCAAAAGAAATCAGAGAATCGGAACTTCTGTTGTGAGCTTTTATTTCGTACGGGGCATTGGTTTGAAGGTGGTTAATTTCACACGGCTTTTTTATTTTTAGTTAGGGCAAAAGATTCTAGAATCATTTCTGACTAAAAAAGGTTATCTTGTTAGCTTGTCCCACTAGATTCTATTTATAATCTTTAGAAGCAGAAATCTTTTAAATAATGCTTTCCTTGCTGAGGAATTTTTTTTTTTTTTTTCTCTCTCTCTTTCTTTCCACCAATTCCTTGAAATTAGGACTTGAACATTCTGAATTGATAGTCAACGCCAATAGGCTAAAAGGGGTGGGTTTTTGTTACAAGATTTACTTTGATGTTGTTATTTTTTTTTTCTCATGGTTGGTTTCTGTTTTGATTCAGATATGGATACCACAGTTGGTCAAACTCTCTACCCGTTGCACCGATGTAAAACCCTCCATTTGGTTTGTGAAAAGTTTGTCCTTTGCTTACTTTTTTATTCCCACGATTGTTGTAGCTTTTTTACCCTTAACATAAATTAGAATGTTAGAAGTGTACAGTTACCTGTTCTGAAATTACTATAACTATTTGTCTTGAAGGCTGTTTTTGTGGTGTTCATTGTTTTTGATTTTTATCTTTGGAGACATTCTGAACTTAAATGACCAAAAATATAGGTAAGGCATGCTCAAGGGATTCACAACGTCGAAGGCGAAAAGAAACTCGATGAGAATTTATCTTATGACTTTTTCGATGCGCACCTCACTCCTCTTGGCTGGAAGCAGGTAATGACTAATCACTGATAATCTAATATTTCTCTCTCTCTCTTTCTCTCTCTCCTTACATATATACATCTCCTTCAACTTACATATTACTAAACAGTTATATGTTATGCTGCATTCAAGTGAATTTTGCAAAGAGGCATCATAATACTGACTTACCTTCATATTGCTCTGACAGTGAAGCATTTTATGGTGAAGAATTGTGTAGGATTTGCGCTAGAAGAATTTATGTTATAATTTCAATGTCTGTGTACAGGCTCGCATGTAATTCATAATTTTTTTTCATGAGAATTCGATATTGCCTTCATGTGGCAGCCTTGCGGGGTATAACATGGCTACTGTCACCCGTTTGACCAATTCTATTATATATATACATCCTCATGTTGGAATTTGGATTTTTTCACTGGTAAATTAAATATTTATGTGGAAGGATTTTGGTTTATCCTAATAGGTGGATAATTTACGCAAGCATGTTCAAGCAAGTGGAGTTTCCAAAAGAATTGATTTAGTCATCACTTCTCCTCTGTTAAGGTATTGTCCAATAGGAACTTAGATTTTTCTGCTATGCATCATTTTACTCTCTATGAAGGTCTTGAATTTTCTACGTTTTTTTAGCATTGTTGTTTTTTTGTTTTACATGATCTGATATTCATTGCTTATTGAAGAAATTAACCTTGTTACTCATACTTGGGAACTTGAATTGAATGTTTTACATGAACCATTTCCTCCTTTCTATTCAGTATGGACTGGATCATATTTAGAAATATTAGTTGACTGGAGAAGTGCATGTACTCGCTTGTAAATGTAAAAGCTTAAAGTACTAATGTTATGATAGTAAGCAAATGACATTAAATATATTTGTCAAAAGCTAGGGACAATTATAATTGACTATTTGATGTTAGAGGACGGGATGTATGTTTGTCTTGAATGTGATCATCATATAAAAATATCTAACTTTTTCCTATTCTTACATTTTCTTATTATGACAGCAAAACTTTAGGATATAATCATGTACAAACTTCATGTGATGCCAGATCACCAATTCATAACAACTTCTTATATATTTTAAGCCCATAGTATGCTAATTCTGGCTAGGGGTTGCAAAGTAGATAAGGATAACACTAGTGAAAACTGAACCTATTGTTGGAGGTGGATTCAATATGTGAGTTAATGGGATAATTTTGAAAATTATGCTTTAATGGATTAAAATGGTTTGACAAAGAAATATTTGAACTACTCATCCACTAACATATTTGGAAGAAATGTATGAGTGAACGGGTCAAAATGTTTAAACAGGATAGGATTAACTCTTGAAAAATTGGACATTAGAGAAACGGTTAGAAATTATCAAATTCCTAAACTCTAAATAACAATACAATTGCCTCTGTTTTAGAAACTCCCAGTTATTTCTGATTTTATGACTTATTCCCTGTATTAACTGCTGCTCTTTGTCTCTAAACCTCCATTCCCTTTATTGGTCATTTCACCGTTATTTCTAAGATTAATATTTTCTCCCATCAGTGGCAATGACTAAATATTACCTCTCAGTTGAGTTGGTCAGCTGCATTAATTGAGTTATCGTAAGGGACATTTTGCCTGTGGTCAATACCTGTTGGTGATTCAAATGGGATTGGTATTTGGAAAATATCTTTAGTTGAATCTTACTTTAATGACTTAAAAAATTTGGAAAATATCTCTAGTTGGATCTTACTTTAATGACTTAAAACCGAATCTACAAGTTTGTGAGGTCTGTTTTGTATGAATTCTTCAAATAACTTATCAGGTTTTGAACCATTGGCATGGTTCATTTGGACATGTTATTATGCATAATTCCATTTACCTTGATTAGGATATTTTGTTCACATTTCCTCTGCATCTTTTCTAAGAAAATCAAGGTTATGCTTCTTACATTTTTATTGTTGTTTTATCTATTATCTGCCCTAATATTTCAAACTAGTTTCTGAGGAATGTGGGGATTTCATACTTAGTGTCGCTTCTAAAAGTTAGAATTTTAAATGCAATTTGTTTGTTAAGAAATAACTGTTGTGGTTCTTGATATGTTCTGCTGTTAAGTAAGCTTTTAATTTATTTATGTAATTTGTTATTTCAATTTTCCCAATAACTTGCATTATATGCTAAACCTGCAACGCTGGTTGATCACCAATAATTGTGTTCTAGGACCATCCAAACAGCAGTTGGAGTTTTTGGTGGTGAAGCTTACACAGATGGCATAGAAGTACCTCCTCTTATGGTGGAAAATGCAGGGAACAGTGACCATTCTGCAATTTCAAGTCTGAATTGTCCACCTTTTGTGGCTGTAGAACTTTGTAGAGAACAATTGGTATGTTGCATAAAGTCTGTTTAAAATATTTGTTTGAGCGCAAGGAAAATGCTGACACGCATATCAGAGAATATTATTTTTGTACTTTATAAAAAAAAAATTAGCAAGAAAAGAAAATAGATATGTATGATGTTACTAAAGTACTCTACTTAAGAAGTATAACTGTTCAATGCGGTGAGAATGGATTATTGCCCATCGACTGAAATTAGGAAGAGAAATAGTTAGTTTTGATGCCTGTTTATCAGAAACAAGTGTTATCTATCAGGTAGTGGTTAGCATTAAGATGGGCATTGGCCAAATAGCATGCTGATGCTTTAACACCTAGTGCTGGTGGTATATAAAAAGCACGTAAATTAGTTTTCACAAAAAAGTTCTATTATCATGATCCACTTTAGATATGGCTGCTTTTAGAGAAATAAAATCTTGCAACTATAAATATTATATGAATCCAATTGTTTTAGTCAATAGCTTCTGCTGTTGCAATGGCAGTATTTTCTTATGTTGGTTTATATAACATAGAAACTGGCTAGATAGATGGACTTGACAAGTCTTTAGGGTGATCATGTTTGAAGCGTGGAATTTTTTGAGCCAAAGATTTCTACTTGCTAGGTTGTCTAGTAGCCATACTCTGTTTTTCCAACATGGATATGGCAATGTCAAACATAGACCTCGAGAGTCAAGAACCAGGATTACAATCTTCATTTTCTTTCTTCTGTCATGAATGCAGCATGGGTGTTGGATAGTCACATAGCCATATTTATTTCACAAGGAAAATTGATCTGAATCGTTTAAGAAGTTACATTTTCATTTTCACTTGACAAAAGATTTGTAAGGGTGCCAATAGGATTTGAATACAATACTAGATAATCAACTGGAGTTTTGATGTACTCTATTATCATGTTAAGCAATTAGGACATAAGCCTGACTTTATAAATTAAGCTGACACCAAAGGAATTTAGTAGAAACAAAAAAGCACTTATTTCTGGCTACCCATGCACCAGACTTGTAATCTGATTTTATAGTTGATAGGCGTAAATTTATTGTGATATTTAATATACATATCTTTGATGTGTTGTTATCGTACTTCATCACAATTTCCTTTGAGTAAGTGAAAAACAAGAAACTAGTGATAAAGTTCCCCTATTCCCTCTCAATTACCACCCTTGCTCCTCTTGAGTCTTGTTATTGACCAACAGTTAATCGTTTGCCTGTTTGTTTCTTTTATGTAGGGAGTTCATCCATGTCTTAAGAGAAGAAACATTAATGAGTACAGGCCCCTCTTTCCTGCAATTGATTTTTCACTGGCAAGTAATTTATCTTCATTGATATTTGTAGTGCTGATAACCAGTCAGTTTTCTTCTCACTTTTATATTTGGTTAGTTGTCTGCAGTACAACTTATGTTAAAGAAGTTTATTCTTTCTTTGAAAATTGTTTAGATAGAAAGTGATGATGACATTTTGTGGACGCCTGATTTTATAGAGAAGGATGAAGATGTCGCAGCTAGGGGACAAAAGTTTTTGAACTGGTGATCATCTACTCTGTATAGTTCATTTAATTTAATTTTAACAACCTTTCTATATTCCTTATTATCATAAGGTTTACAAAAAGTGAAAACAAAGCCAATGACTTAAGTTTTTAACCCAGTTCAACTAATTCTTATTTCAATATTTTGATTTGGTTGCATAACCTTTTTGTTTCCTAACTATTTGGGACTCTGTACATGAGTTATGAATTACCAAAAAAAAAAAAAAGAAACTTACTTGGGACTCCTTTACTTGAGTTATGATTTGCTAAGGAGTAACTGTCAAACCCATATCTCCATTATATATTGAATAAATATATATTTCCTCATTATTGTTCATGTTCTTTTTTGCTACCCATTTCTCTTTTGCTCAATCAACTAAAAAAAATCATCACTCTCTCTCTCTCTCTCTCACTCTCTCTCTCTCTCTCTTTTTTCTTTTTTTTTTCTAAAAAAATTATGAAGCACCGGTGTTCTGTTGTACAGGAGTTTTTTTTGGCTAAAACATTAGACTTGAGTATGTGAAAGTGGAATTGGATTAGACTAAGATTTTTTATATAGAAGTTGAAGCAGTATTTACTTAACCTCGTCTTCTTAAGATTTCATGTCTGTTCTTTTATCTTAATCACCACCAAACCAAAGCTGTATATGTGTCCAGCTGCATACTGTCCTATCATAAAAAAGTTTGGTTTCGTTGTGTTGATTTTCCATCATGCGTAATGCTTCATCTTTTATTTTTGGGAGTGAAATTGAATGTATTTTTATTCAGATTTTCTAAGGGATCATTTTCTTTCTAAAATTGAAAAGGCATAGTAACTTCGTTAATAAAAAAAGTTTGATATCTAATAAGAAAGGGGACAGTTTTCTCTCCTGTGATTTGATAGATTCTTTCAACTCACCTTTGATTAATACTACCTAGTACCTAGTTAGGCTTGTTCATGACAGATTTCTACATACACATAATAAACCAAATACAGCTTAAACCACACTTATCCCATGCTTCCTTTACTATGTCAAAATTCGACTTAGATTATAATAGCAAATCAATTCATCTTATACCACACTTAACACATTTTTATTTTGCCTATTCTCAATTTAATGTCTTCAGTTTGCTGGAATAACTAATTTTATAGGACGTGTAAACACTTTTGAGTCAGAGATTGTAATGATTAATTCCTTGGAATGGTTATTAAAGTCGTCCCCTACATTTTTGTTCTTAACCCTGTTGAATAAAATGGATCCAGACAAGAGGCACCTTTGACAATAAATCTCACAAGTCTCTGCGATTACCACTTCAATTGATCAGGTTGTGGACACGCAAGGAGAAGGAAATTGCAGTTGTTACACACGGTGGATTCTTGTATCATACCTTGAGTTCTTTTGCCAATGGTTGTCATCCTACAGTGAAGAGTGAAATATGCACACGGTGAGTATGGTAAATTACTTCTTAAAATGTAGTTTATGTAAAAGAAGAAAATATCTTTTTATGAAAATTGAAAAGTAACTGGTGATTCTTTGCTGCAATTCTGAACTATGTTTCAATTCTGCTCTGTTTTCTGAATTTCTTTTCACCATTTTGCTCGTGTCTTTTATAAATCTAATGTGTATTTTATTTATTTATTTATATTTTTGAGTGCATGTGTGTGTTTTATAAATGCCCTTTTATTGAGCTTTTTCTGATATTATGTTGCAAAAGTTGAGAAAAAAATTAACAGAATAAAGGAGAGAGCGAGTAGATCATACTCTCACGGAGGGGTCTCAACATATTTATAGTTTAGGTTTGAATCCAACAATACCCCTTTTAAGTAGAATATAGTAGTGTTAAACCTGCCTGTTGTGTTAGCTTGATATACATAACTGCACCTGCGTCTTTGTAGTTTAAGCTTTAGGAATTGATAATATGAACACAATCTTAATACCCACTTATCAAAACTACTCTGTTTAGTTTAGGAGAAAGGGTAATGGAAAGGAACATTTACTTTTATTTTCTGACTATTATTTATTCAAGCGAGACACCTCATATGGAACACTCTCCTTGTGTTTTATCGGATACAACTTTCCCCTACATATTTTCATACTGGGTTCAGGGAGTAAGTTCAATTTATTGGATCTTATAATTTTAATTACTTGGTAACTTCTACCGAATCATTCACACGCACAGAGTAACTTGTTAGGCAAACTTGGTTCTAACATTCCTGAGGATGGAAATGTTTATAAGCATTTCAACCCATACAACATGCCATTTATTCATTCAAGATTTCTTTCTTAGATCTTTATTCTTTACATTAAGAATAAGAATATTATCTGTTGTTGCAGCTTTGCCAATTGCGACTTTCATTCAGTTGTAATTGTTGATAGGAGGTGAGCATTTATTTCTCTTTTCTTTTTTTTTTCTTTTTTCAAAATCTTGAGATATGCAGAAGATTCATTTTGTGAGTTATCTCTCTGCAGTTTGATGGGGTCTGATTCCTCAACTACTAATTATCCTGGAAAAATTCCGCATGGGCTTGATCTTCCAAGCGATGTTGCGGATGAGAAGCATCCAAAGAAGAGTGCACACAAGTAAAGAGTCTTGATCCAATACATAGAAATGATTTTTTCTCAAACCCTTGGTGCTTACTACTAAAAGTTATTATTATTATTTTTTAGCTTAACAGTTGTGGAATGCAATTTGAAGAGACAACTTATAGTTGTTGAGATGTGAAGCCTGTTAAAAAGAATTTTAGGGTCCAATTCTTTTTAGAGGTCATAAAACTCATTATTAGTTGAAGTTTAGCTGGTGTCTCTGGAAAATTTGAAGGCTTCGTGCATAGGTTGCAATGAACCAACACATTACTGAACAAGACCATACTTTCTGGTTTAAATTTTATAATAAACTTGCGACTTTTGAAATTATTTATTGTTGTTTTTAAGGTATAGCATATATAACCTGTGCCAACCCAAAGCAGCTTTTATCCAAAAAAAAGAAAAAGCAAAACCTGTAGGAGCTTTTGGCTTGATGAATTATTATAGGAATGCTGAACTAGATTGACCATATGTCAAATTTTTATATCATGGTGGTACTGGTACATTGTTGGGTTGGGTAGGATTGAGTTGAATTTTTCTTTGTTACGTTTCAATTTTACTATGGTTCAACTTTTGACCATTCTAGTAAAAATATTGATTGTACTGTAAGTGTACTATACATTTTTGGATCAATAAAAAAATAGAGGTAATGACGTATAAAATATAGGATTAAATTAGTCACTAATTTTTTTTTCACAAATATTGTTGAACAATCAAACTAAAACTATATAAAGTGAACATAACCCAATGATATTGCCCCTTGCACGTATGATATCGTGCATTTGCCCCATGTCTCTCTAGTTTATTAATTATTGCAACCCTTTAACAAAAAATCAAATTAGAATTAGTCACTCTTTATTATTTACCCCTAAAACAAAAAATAAAATCAAGCTCATGAATATCTAACATAAATTTACGATAAAAATTTCAACAAAAATTTAATCAAACTAAAGTTTTAAATAATATTTTGTGACAATACAATTTAATTTAATTTTTATTTTTTAGATACACATACATTGATATATTAATGTATAAGTAATGCTAAAGATATTTTCTAGTATTCTAATATATCTACCAAGTATATGTGTCATTATTTTATTTTATTAGTTATCATATTAATATAACCTAGATATAGATAAGTAAATTTTTAAATGAATAAATATAATTAAATGAAACTTTTAAATATTATTCTTAATAGATTTGTTATGTCAAATATATATATATATATATAAATTATATTATGGTCCCTCAATATTAATGAAAGAAACCACATTGATCATAAACTCAATTATGTCAAACACATCGATCAATAATAGAATGACACAAGGTGGTAAGGAGGATGTATTGTCCTAAACAATTATAAAAAATAGGTTCGAATTATCAAATTTGTTTATCAAGCGGTATTATCTTATTGGATTTATTCTCTATATGTTTAGGTTAAGAAAATATTATTTGTCATTATTATGACCATCTATATGATATTTAACAATTATTACCAACAAAAAAAAAATGATATTTAACAATTTAAATAGTTATCCATAAATATTTACTATTCCATTTTAAATATTTTTAAATAACAAATCAATACATGATTAAATATAGTCAATTAGCAATTACCATATCATCCCACTGATAATCATCACTATCTTAACAAATAGCAAAATTCTTTAGATTATATTAATTTGTTAACTATTATTACCATCATAAATTAGTATCCAAAATTTAATAAACAAATGTAATGCTCATAGCATTTATCGAAAAAAAATTTCACTACACTAAACCAAAAAAAGTAAAAATTAGGTTAAAAAAAAAACTATTGGCTACTAGGAAGCCACTAAAATTTCATTTTATTAGGGTTTTCTATCAAGATCAAAAGGATTTTATAAAGAATGGTAGAGTAAAATATCAAATTCTGTTCTCCGATGATTGGAAATAAAATGGATTAATGCAGGTTTCATGAATGGAAAAATGGTGAGAAAAAAAAAAAAAAAAAGATGTCATTAACTATAAACCCTTAAACATGTTTCTAAAAGATGACAAGTTTTTTTTGCCAAAAATTCAATATTTATTTGTCCAGCTTCACAATGCCATTTTTTTTTTTAAATTTGATCTCAAAGCTAGTTTTTGGCAAATAGGAATTCACCATGTTGATCGTTCCAAAATTGCCTTTTGTATCCCAAATGCTCAATACCAACGGTCCTTTTAGACTTAAAGTTGTTCATTTTTTATTTCAAAAAACCATGATTAAAATATTTAGACCAATCTTAGAACATGCCCTCATCTACATTGATGATATCTTGCTATTCTCTGAAACCCATGAAACTCACCAAGATCTGTTGGCTCAATTCTTTACCTTGGCCCAACAACATTGTATCATGCTCTCTGAACAAAAAAGTTTTCTGACCCAAACCTCTATAGATTTTCTTGACCTTCAAATCCAAAGAGGAGTCTATCAATTAGGAGCTCATTTGATCCAAGAGTTAGCTTTTCTTCCTTATGAAAATCGCACTCAAAAACAAATGCAACAATTTTTTGGCATTATCAATTATGTTCGAGATTTTATTCATTAGGTTGCTAGACATGTTAGCCAGCTCTCTGCTATCCTCAAAAAGGATCCATCGCCTTGGGGCTCAACCCAAACTCAAGCTATAAAGTCATTAAAGGAAATCACTAAGCATCTTTCTCCTCTTCAAATTCTTGAAAATGGTTAAAAAAAATTTACAAACTGATGCTAGTGATCACTATTGGGGAGCAGTTCTTCTAGAAGAAGATACCAATGGAAAACACAATTATTATGGACATGCTACTGGTTAATTCAAACAAGCAAAGAAAAACTATCACACTGTATACAAAAAAAATTCTCGCAGTCAAGTATGGCATCAAGAAATTTGAGTTCCATCTCATCGGATATCATTTTCTCATAGAGATGGATAATTCCTCATTCTCAAAAGTCTTTGACTTTAAAAACAAGGCTTTTCTAGATAAACAGTTTCTCAGACTTCGAGACTGGTTCGCAAAATATGATTTCTCTGTTAAGCATCTAAAAGGTAAAAAAAATCTCATCCCTGACCTATTGTCTCGACCACAACCAATGAAGCTGATATCTCATATTACTTCTCTTCCATTGATTTTAATGGCCAATCCCTTTTATCCCCCTGAAAAAGCTTCTATTCAGCTTAGCTTCCCACCAGAATTAAGAGAATCTCTATATCTCCAACATATCCAGGAGTTTGCTAAGTCACATAGAACTTTTTATCTCAACTTGGTTTTAGATATGATGGAGCTTGAAGACGTTCCAATTCTCCTTGATAAAATGTATTATTCTATTGCACATTTTTATTTTCATCCCTCTGAGACATTTTCTCCATACCTCTTGTGGTATTTATGGTGTTGTGTTATTTTAAACTCCATAGCATTTTTGGTCCCTATGTTAAATCATCTTTATTCGCCAAAGAATAATGACTCTTTGCTCTGGACTTTCCTTAAATGGTTTCACACCCTTGCTGGTAGCAAGAAGAACTTTACAAAATCATTTAGCTTAAATCATTGGGAAATCTCACTCAAGAAAATAAAGACCAAGTCACTTTTGTGTTCATTCTCCATCGGCCCTATTTTTACAACAATACAAGAAACTTCTGGGCTCTCAATTCAGTCTATGAATGAGATATAACTCAACAAAGGAGATTCTCACAGGCCCAAAAAACTCACCTAATTTCACATCTTTGTGAAATTAACAATGTATACTTTTATCCTTTAGAGCCTCGAAAAATTTACATTGTTCTTGATATATCACCGGTTCCATCCTCTATAGGCCCAAATGTTATTGGAGCCCAAGTTCATCCACAATGGACCTTGCCGACAGTCTTCCTTTAAATTATCCTACTGATTTTTCTCAGATCCCACCAAAACACTTTCAAAACTCTCAACCACTAGTTGATTATGGGATAATTGCAACAGATGACAGTGATCTACTTGATCATTGCAACCTTTGGTGAAACAATATGTATGGATCATTCGACTCGGATGATTCAGTTTACCGCAACTTTAATCTCTCCCAGTCAAAACAATATATGATTCTACAGTGAAAAGAACGCTTTGAAGTTGTTTGTACTCAAAACGAACTATCAATAAAAATTTAGAATGTGTTTTAAATATCTTCACGTCTAGCTAAATTCTCTTTTCTATCTTTTTCCTATAATATCTTCATCACAATCACAAATATAAATATGCTCTGTACTTGCTTTCTATGAAAGAACCTGTACATCAAAAAATATTTGACCATTGATCCTGCAGTTGTTCCGATCTTTCTCAAATCATATCTAATCCTAAAGTGCCTTGAGACTGATGTCGATAAATTGTTGTCTCGGCTTAACTGGGTTGCTAAAATCCAACAACTGAACATTTCAACACTAGAAAGGAAACACGGATACTGTCAAACTTCAAAACAATTTTAAAAAATTACACAAAATTTATCATTCTTTGTTGCTAAGGCTTGATGAACTATGATCCCCTAACAGCAAGGAGAATAAACCCTACTATGATTGAAAGAACCAGGAAGAAAGCAGCCAGTATGATGTTGACATTAGCAAACTTCATAACTTTCCAGCTACAATTCTCCCTCGGCAACTTTGGTACAGTCTTCTCTGAGGAAGAGCTAGCTGCTGAACAGTGAGGCACTGCCATATCCCAAAATGATTTAGTGATCACAGGAGGAGATCCTACTTCTGGTTCCAAGATTGTTGAGACATCAAACTTAGCTTCCATAGACAACAACTCGACGAAATGATCTTTTAGCACCTAACAAAGCATTAGAAGTGCAAATGAGAGTAATTAAGAGAGTTCTACTCTACATACCATTGTTGCAAGTCAGGTCTTAGTTCAATAAGTAAAAGAATTTTCAAAGACCTATTTTGAAATCATCAGCTCATACTTCATAAATTTTGCTTAAGAACCATAACAGCATCATTATCCATTCCATTACGAAGAAAAAACTAACAAGTCAAAAAAGATTGTCTGATCCAATGTAAGAGAACACGGAAGGGAAAAAGGTAACTCCGTGATCGTGCATCCTATCAGAACACAGGTACCTGCCTACCCACCCATGGGGCACAACTAGACAAATATTCAGAGATTCATCCTTCTAGTGTCATAACAACTATTTGCATATATTTAGCCCAAAGTACAAACCTGAAGTGTCTCAGATGGTTGTAGGTAGTCACACACAAAAGTGTTTGCCAACCAGGGAACAAAGACTCTTCGAGGAAGAGAAAGACTGCAAGTTTCTCTGTTTTATAATAAATAAAATCCAGTCAGCTTAGCAGACAATGCTCCAAAAATAGGGAATTATTTCAAGGACTGGGCAATATTCTCAGCACCATAAATTATTGAGATTCCAACATTCTGCTTCACAAAAGCAAATACTAAACTCCACTCCCTGTCTAACTATATGGAAGCAAGCCGAGAATCCAGGTAAAATAAAAATCGCACATTTTTTTGCAACAAAAAATAAATATTAAATAGAAATAATATATGAAGAAGATTGTAATGGTGAATAACCAAAATTGATTAAAGTATTTATCCAAAAGATAACAAACTAAATCATAATGATGTAGCACATCAAACAGAGTAGCTGTAGCAGATTTGTGCTATCAACTAAATGACTCAATATTGATAGCAATCAAAGCATGAAAGAAAAAGGCAATACAAATATTAATATGTCAAATTCATTGCCAAAATATTTCCAATTAAAACAAATATACCAAAATTTTACAGCAACAACAGACCTCAATAGCTGCAAGGAAAGTCGAGTAACAGGTGTTTCAGTGGATATTCCATTACTTGCTTCCTCACCACCAGCATCACCTGGACCAGTATCTCCATCTTCCTCATCATATATGATATCTAATCTACTTTGCAGACTTGTGATAATATCTTCCTACAAACAGGAAAATAAATAAAATATTGAGCAATAGCAATTGATAATATACAAGCAAGAAATAAAATAGATCATTTCTCTAGGAATGGCAAGTAAGAATAAGCTGCAGACACTAACATTCAATGGCAGTCTTTTCTAAAGAGTGAAGCTCCTCATTCAAAGAGGGGCAGGTGTTTATCAAGGTTTGCAAAGTCTAAAACTTCAGCATACATGTTGGATGCACATGCACCCCCGCAACTCGATACATATTTGTCACAATTTCCAGGTAGTATAACCATTTTTACCTTTTTCTGACAGTGTACCACACTTTTAGTGGTTTCACTAAATTGTCACATCTAACTCTATTAAAATTGTAATTTAACTCTCGAATATGCAAGCTTCTCTGCACCTTCGTGTATCAAAAAATTATTGGCATTTACATAACTTCAACTAATTACCAAGGCCGCATGTGTTACAAAATTTTAACATTAAAATCCAATGCACCTTTAAGTGGATACTCAAGTGTTTAGTACAACACAGTTTACAGACCTACGGACCTCTCAATACAAAAACATGATTTCATTTAACTGTACGAAACAGCTTATGATATGATGATGCATCAGCAAAAAATAAATATCCAGTTCTCTGTTCCATAATTATTCACTTCAACACTTGAAATACAAGTTTAATATACAATTTACATAGCTACAAGACTTCAAAACAAACATGTTGACCCATCAATATTCAATAAATCATAATGTTAAGATAAATGTGGATGGATGTAAAATTTACATAACCAAACAAGGAAACTACACTTGGAATTAGAGGAAAGTTCAGGCTAAAGAGTCAAGAATAGGGATAAATGTGAATACCTTTATATCAGCGACAGCTCGTGAAAGTAGTTCTTTTGAATTTAAGTATGCATAGGAACAAACTGAGCCACTAAAAGCAAGAAGCCCAATAACATCCTTTAAGCTGTATGCTTTACAAACATAGATAAATGTTATGACAAAAAATAAATAAATTAAAATAGTCAATCTTCACCAATAATGATAATAATATGAAAATGAAATAAAAAACAACATATATATATATATATATATATATATATATTCAGATTTGATCTCCCAAATTATAATGGAAGATATGGGGAAGTGACAAGTGCAAAGGGTTGCCTTGCCACGACTCAAATAGCTTTTTATTCTTAATCACTTATTGAAATGTCATCTTTAGCATTTGCTGTGCCAGCATATTTCCCATTATAATTTGCGAGATATTTCCCATCAGAATATATATATATATATATAAATAAATATGTATAACAAAATTAATTTGTCAACACACCTTCAGTTGCAGCATCTTTCATGCAGGGTAGAAGCAACTCAACTTCATGCAACCCATCTGATGTGCATGGCTCATCATTAACTACCTAAAAGATGTATGGAAATAGAAAAACTCTTAACATCCACAAGAAATTATTACTTATTAAACTTTGATTGGAAAAGGGTGTGGGGGGGGAGAGAGAGAGAGTAGCCATATGTTTATGGAAAAATGAATTTCAATCAAGATTTATTAGAAACATGTTGAAATCTGTAAAAATTAAATCCCACAAATAGAAACTGCGGTTAGACTCATACTGAAATGACATAAACTCAAGCAACAATGACAGCAGCAAGAATGATAGTAACTACATAATTTGAATTTTTCATTATCAAAGAAAAATGGGCCTGATTAACACAAACGCAATCTTAACACTCTTTCTCAAGTGTAGGCCACAATAATAAGACAGAAAATGTTTGTGCAACAAAATAAATTAACTGAAATTACCTATGTGACAGAAAAATAACTCACGAAACTAATACTAGCGGGTTTTCTTGGTGAAATCATTTCTTTTAGTGCAAGGAGCTTTCTCCTGCAACAGGATAATAACTGAATTTTCATCTTCTTGTTGTAAATCTCAGATCTAGCCCAGCAAAAGAATATGTCAATGTTTGGGCTCTTATTTTACTCACTGGCTAAACAAGCCTTCGTTGTCTTCCATGTTACTATTACAGCGTTACCTATGGAAGTTTCATCTATGTTACATTCATGGTGAAGACCAAATAGATGCAATTAGGTTCCTCCATCATTGGCTGTGTTATAAAGAATTTTCACTGATGCTAAAAAAAAATAAATAAATAAATAAAATAAAAAATACTCATGGCAATGGAGATGCTACTCCCAGGCCTAAATAATAACTTTGGGAGAATACACAAAAAAAAAAAAANAAAAAAAAAAAAAAAAAATGCTCAGCAAGAAACAAGTATCTAATACATACAACAAAAAATGAGAGAGAATCTAAAACTGAAATCATCAAACACTACAGCGGGAAAATGTAAAGTCTCAATATAAATTATGGATGACTATGGACAGAACTATTACAACTTCACATACCTAACAATTAAGAGGGAGCATAATTCCATCAACTGGCTAGGAAGAAATCAAAGTTGAAATAGATTGTTAAATATGAAATTGAGAATGAGAATACTGTTTGAGGATTTAGAAGATACATTTGGTTTTGCTAACCAATATACCCACAGAGAATTTGAAATATAATAGAGTAAACTCAGATTCATCTTGCATATAAACTTTATATGCAGGCTATTTTACATATCTACAAGGGATGAGAACCAAAATGAATGGAAGTTGAACTTCAACAAGCATAATATCAAAGTGCCACATACCAAATTTCCATCAACAACCGCTTTTGCATCTCTTAGCTCTTTAGCAAGAACAGAAATCCCATGACGTAGTACATGAGTCAATGTTTGGACATTTGACCCACTCTTGTGATGTATGGGCAATCTGGGAAAACATATGCTCACCGTAAGACAATCTAAAGTAGTATTTAGTGCTTAACATTTTAGTACTCATGTAGGCTATTAGGAGGATATGAAATAATTACAAGTAACCAAAACTATTTGTAACCACAACAAGACTCCAATACATGATAACATTTTGTGGTTACAAATATTCTTTCAAGAACCAGTGGTTTTTGGTTTCACATAGATTCCTCAAAACTATAGGGAAAAATTAAAAAGAGGATCATGAGAGAGACAGAGACATGGGGTGTTCTCACATTCAAAGATAATAATCACTGAAGATTTTTACCTGACATTATCATAATGAAACTTAAATGCTTAAAAAGAAATCATATTCCACAAGTCATAATTTAGATAATTTCTTAAAGTATCTTTTTAAATGAATAAAGCTCACTAACCATCAGAACTAATTAATTCACGTTATAAACAAAGGCAAATCTTACCTAAGATCAAAGTTGTATAGGCATCTAAATGTTTGAAGAGAATTTAAGACCCTTCCCATTTTAAAGTCACAAGGCCGTAAGCTACTTGAAGTAACATTTGAAGTCAAGGAGCAACTTCGACATGTCCATCTAGACCAATCAACAACTCTTAAGTCAGCATGTTTGAAATAAGTATGCTTAAGTATGAACAGCATAATTGAGAGAAGGATTTATTTAGTAAATTACCTCCTCGGGCTGTAACAAATGTGAATAATCAATCTGTCATCCCAATCAGTCTCCAACAAGGGCGCTGCTTCTGCAATTCCTTTTACAGTCTACAAAGGCAACTCAATTAATGATAAACAAACTTGGGGTAAAAAAAATTATAATGATAAATAAATTCATTTTCTTCAAAGTGAAGTACCAACCAATCCATGATATGCTCCTAAATCTTCAACAAGGCAAAACTTTATCATACAAATTTGACATTGAGACCAAGCTGATTGCAAGTTTGCAACCAGGAGTAGGTACACTACTTGAGTTAGAATTACAATAAAATCAAATAATTTATCGCATGCCTTCTACTGTATCAGTTTTATGAAAGGAGGAGGCCGACAACAGGTAATACCAATAGTTGCATCTGAACTAATTTCATG
This sequence comes from Ochetophila trinervis, assembly GCA_003254975.1. NCBI lineage: Eukaryota > Viridiplantae > Streptophyta > Magnoliopsida > Rosales > Rhamnaceae > Ochetophila > Ochetophila trinervis. The sequence continues at coordinate 72,002 of QANX01006698.1, forward strand.
GGTCTCAATAATGTCTCATAGAAAAATTCATCATTGTGCATACATTAAGATTACAACTTAAAGCTCTACAAAGAAACATCAAAATACCAAAACATCCAATTGACAGGGAAATAAAATTACCTGGCAAAGCATAATGGTTGAATTTTTAAATGCGCTATCGCTTGCCCATATATAAATGCCAACCACTTTCATGCCACCCAATAACATTCTAGATACCTAAAATCACAAGAAAATGGAATAGAATCACGCACTCAAGCACATGCATAAACATAATAAGCAATACCCAGAATCTAAACCAAAGTTGTGGATTTGAAGAATCCACCAACACAATAAGCAACACCCAGAAACTAAACAAAGTTGTGGATTTTAATAATTCACCAATACATGCTAGTCGTTCAAGATCGTCTCAATCAAAAACTAACCTGACGAGCATGCTCAGCAACCCAATCCCTGTCAATGGCCAAAGAGGAAGAGTCGGAGGACTGAGACTTGGAATTGGGTCCTTTCTTCTTGTCGTCCTTGTTGGACTCGAGGAGTGAACAAGCAGGGTCTCCGGCATCGTTGGGTGGGGTCGGGACCAAACCGAACACAAAACCCCGGTCCAATGTCGAGCTAAGCTTGCCAACCACGAGACCAATCTGAACTTAAACCCAAACAAACAAACAAAGAGCAAGAATTTCAGAATCATCGAGCTGTGCGTGTGGGTTTGGGAGCGTGTAGAGAAAGAAAGAAAACCTGAGCAGGGATCACGGAATTGGCAAGCCGATCTTCGGCCAATTTCAGCTGCGTTTCCTCTCCAACCACGGCTTTCACCATTGTTGGTACACCAAAACGATCTGATTGGAAATGGAAGAAGAACAAATCGAGGGATTGAGAATATACCGTCTCTGTGAATCCAACAGAAAAAAATAAAATAAAATAAATAAATAAAAGTCAGATTAAAAATGTAAATTTTAAAAACTAGATGTCAGCTGTAATTTCTTCTAAAATTAAATTTATTTATAGAAATCTCTATAATAATTCTTACAGTTAATATTTTTTAACTTAAAAAAATTATATATTTATTTAATTTAGTTAAAATTGATAAATTTTATCAATTTAAAAATTAAGTGTTTAATTTTTAAAATTAATTTTTTTATTTTTTATTGTATCAAAAATTAAAAATTTATTTATAATTTTTTTTAAATATTTAATATAATTAAAAATAAAAAAATTAATTTTGAAAATAATTTACTATGCACATTACTTTTAAATTGACAGAATACATTAATTTTAATTAAATTGGACAAAAATATAATTTTTTTAAATTATAAAGTACTAATTACACAAATTAATTATAAAAATTATCAATGTGAACAAATTTAAAGTAGTAAAATGTATTTAAATTTAAAAAATAATAATAAATAGCAATATAAATATAATAAACTAGAAAAAAAAATGTTGGCCAATATAAAATACTATCCAATACCATTTCATTTTGATGAGCATAGTACCCATTTTTGACACTTGTCACAAGTGGTCAGATAAGGCACCTTTAAATAATGTCAGTCAATAGAATCTTAGTTGTAAATTTTTTGCTGTAATCTTATTTCTTCCAAAATGACTGTCATGTTCGGATGAATGGCAATGATAGAGGATATCTTCAATTTTTTTCTTATGAAATATATTTTCGAATGGAGAAATTCTACAATGCAACTGAGTTTTACTATAAAATTTTGAAAAAAATTACTCAATTATAGATATTATTACTTTATTATGCGCAAATGTTACTCCATTATAAATTTTCCAATATTATTATATTATAAACCAGTATTATTCATCTATAATGGAGTAACATTTGTTTATAATAAAGTAACATTATCTATAATAGAGTAATTATTTTTCAATTTTATGATTAAACCTTAAACAAAAAAGTCGTATTGTAGTATTTCCCTTTCAAATGACTCAGCGGGACAATGTTTGTAAGGATCCTCCCAAAAGTAATGCTTAACATCGGACAAAAATTTCTTCTTTTGTTGTCGATATTGGTCTGGTAGAAAGACACTGCTTGCTAGATAATTGACAAAGTCCACATACCAAAGAAGCTTTTCGGTAGTCTAGGTAAACAATTGCTCATCGGGAAAAGTTTCTTTAATAGGGGATTATACTCTTATTGCTTCTTAGGGAACTCTAACCTATATAGATTATCCCCCGCTACATTCTCTATCTATTTCTTGTCACAAGTCTCACAATCAAATTCTTGAAGCAAAAGCACCCAAGGAATTAACCTTGGCTTGGCATCTTTATTTTCAACCAAATACTTGATAATGGAATGATGGATATACATTATGAACTTAGAGCAAATCAAGTATAACCGAAATTTATCAAAACCAAACACCATGGCAAACAATTCCTTCTCGGTAGTAGCATAATTCAATTGAGCATCATTGAGGTTACCACTAGCATAATAAATGACATGGAAATTTTTTCCTTTTTGTTGTCCCAAAATCGCTCCAACTACATAATCAACTGCATCTCACATATACTCAGAAAGAAAATTCCAATCCAGAACTACAATTATGGGTGTGGATACGAAAGTATGGTTCAAAATCTCAAATGATACCAATCGCTCCTCATCAAATTTGAAAGGTACATCTTTCAGTAGAAGATTACATAATGGCTTTGTAAATTTTGAAAAATCCTTAATATACCATCAATAGAAACCCACATGATCTAAAAAACTCCGAATTGCCTTTATCTAGGTAGGAGGAGGAAAGTTCTCAATATTTTCAATTTTGGTTCGAACAACTTCAATTCTTTTGCTAGAAACTTGATGGCCAAGCACAATGCCTTTTTGTACCATAAAATGACACTTTTATTAACTTAAGACCAAGTTTGTTTTTTCACATCATTGCAAAACCAATGCCAAATTTGATAAACATTATCAAAATGAATCACCCAAAAAATAGAAATCATCCATAAATACCTTAATAAAGCATTCCATCATATTGGAGAAAACCGTTATTCATACAACGTTGACAAGTAGTCAGTGCATTACATAATCCAAATGGCATCCAGTGGAAAGCAAAAGTTTCATAGGGACAAGTAAATGTTTTCTTCTCTTGATCTTACAAAGCTATGGCAATTCGATTATACCCCGAGTAACCATCTTAGAAGGAATAATAAAAATGACGCGCCAACCTATCCAATATTTGATCAATGAATGGTAACAGGAAGTTTTCTTGCTGCTTTATTCGGCTTTTTATAATAAATACAAATCCTCCAACCTGCAACCATCCTCATAGGAATCAACTCATTCTTTTCATTTGGCACAACAATCATACCACATTTTTTAGATACCAATTGAACTAGACTCACCCGTGGACTATCCAAAATAGGATAAATGATACCCTTATCAAGCCACTTCACAACTTTTCAAACCACTTCCTTCATAGTAGGATTCAATTGACGTTGATACTCACTCGATGGCTTGTAAGAGAATCCGCAATCAAAATCTTATGCATGCAAACAAATGGACTAATTCATTTGATGTCGCCTATTGACCATTCTAAAACGGTTTTGTGATTTCTCAACGCATATAATAGCTAATCATCTTGCTTTTATTTCAAAAAAAAGAAATAATCACCGGAAGTTTGGAGGAATTGCACAAGAAAGCATACCTCAATTGAGAATGTAATTACTTAAGCTCTAAACTTGGTGGCTTCTCAATTGATAGTACCAGTTTAGATAATTGCTGCCTAAGCTTTTCAAATAGCTTCTTGATAAACATAAGAGGTATTGAATCCAAATGATAAAGATATTTCTGAACCTCTGAATCATCAATCTTATAGAAATGTAACAAACATGCCTCTAAAGGCTCTGATGGTTGTTTCAATTGAAAGATATCTTTAACACAACAATCAACAGTGTAAACTCGGAAACAATTTTCTCTTTCACTTGGATAACTCATTGCTTTGAAAACATCAAATGAGACTTGCTAATCTTGGACTCGCAACATAAGTTAACCATTTTGCACATCAATGAATGTCCTTCTCTTAGCTAAAAAGTTGACCAAGAATAATAGGAATATACTGGCTCTTCTAAATTTGTCAACCTTGACAAATACATCTTCAATGATAAATTTCAGACGTTTGATTGATCTATCCGCTGATTGCAATGAAACATGGTAGGCTTTGTGTCTCCCAATTCCAACTTCTTGTAAACCAAAAAAGCCATAAGGTTGATGTTTGCTCGAAGATCACATAGAGGCCTATCAAAATGAGAATTCCCAATAGTGCAAAGGATATTGAAACTTTCTGGATCTCGTTGTTTAGGAGGCAACTTGTGTTGGAAGATAGCACTATATTCTTTGGTAAGTGCAACAATTTCATTTTCCTCTAACTTCCACTTGTTAGAAAGAATTTCCTTCATGAACTTTGCATAGCTCGGTATTTGCTCCAATGCATCTACAAAAGGGATGTTAATGTGTAGCTTTTTGAAAACCTCCAAAAAATTAGAGAATTGCTTGTCCATCTTTTACATTTGAAACCAATGAAAAAATAGAATCCTTGGGACATATGGTGGAGGATTGTCCAAAAACAACGTAGATTTCTTCACATTGATAACTACATAGGATTTTTCATTAGTTTGATCAAGTAATGTTTTTCCTTTGGTGAATCTCAAGGCTCAACAATTTTTTTTCCTTTTGTAATGACTCCCTTAACTCTTATCCACTTTGCAGGGTTATGGCCTTAACATGCTCTTTTTAGTTTGTCTTTATATTATTTAGCAAAGATCTTTGTGGTCTTGTATTAAGAAAATTAGCAATTTTCTCAACTTGAACTTTTAAGTTTCTAATAGATGACACTTGACTTTGAATAGTGGTTTCTTGCATTTGAAGAGTAGCATCTGTATTTGTCATGAACTGACTAGTACTCAAAGTCAATTTAGCAAGCTCATCCTCCAAAGAAACTTTATTAGGCCCCAATTCAACTTGAGGTTGTGGTGGAGGTTGTGAAGGAGCTTGAGGCTTTATTAGACCTTGATTATTTCTCCATGAAAAATTTATATGATTTCGCCACCCAGGGTTGTAGGAATTGGAGAAACTGTTGCTTGGCTTATTCGAATTTCCAATAAATTGTAGTTGTTCTGAAGATGATGAAGCAAAAAGATTTTTCGCTTCGCATTGAGTACTAGGATGAGTTCCACTGCATAGCTCACATACTTCAGGAGTGTGAATAGCAGTGGCGGTCAAAGAACCAATCTGCTTTGACAATGTTGCAACTTGAGCATATAATGCAAAAAATGCGTCAACTTCATGAACTTCCATAGCCTTATTTGGCATTAACCTTTCAGTGAGCCATTGATATGCATTGGCTGCCATCTCCTCCAACACTTCATAAAGCCATCTCATGAGTCTTATTCATAAGTGAACCCCCTACAACTGCATTGACCAAGGTCTCTGTGGAACCTCCAAGACCATTGTAAAAGGTTTGTAACTGCAACCATTTAAGTATACCATTTTGTGGGCATCTCCGAAGAAAATCTTTATATCTCTTTTATGCCTCATACATTGTCCCCATTTCATGTTAGGTAAAGGTAGCAATTTTATTCCTCATTTTGGCTGTTTTTACTAGAGGAAAAAATTTAGATTATAACTTTTGAGTTAGAACATCCCACTAGAGATTGTTCGCTTGAATAGGAAATCTATGTATTCCAGATAATGTCTCGGTAACTATAAACATTGCATAATCTCATAATGCCTTATTTTCTCCTTCATTTGGTGCATCTGCCGTGGTGACTTGAATCTGTCTAGAAGCTTCTCTTATTTCCTTTCTATTATGACGATAAGTTCGTTTAATTCAAAATTAATAGAAATCAAATTGAAATTCATAGATCATCTTATACACTGTAGAACACAACTAAAAAAACAAAAAATAAACTTAAACACAGAAAAATAAAGATTCAAATTAAAATTAGATCGTCTCAGTAACATTGATTATTATCGATGTTAATAATCAAAACAATCCCCGACAACGGCACTAAAAACTTATTGTGAAAATTGATTAATGTAAGTGCACATTATCGTAAACAAGTAATAAAGTGATGAAATTTAAGTATCATCCCACAAGGATTGTCAATAATTAATTGCCGAAATTATGTTAACTCTAATTCGATTTGAACAACCAAAGTTGAATTTGAAAATTAAAATTTATAAATGGAAAAAAAATAAACTAAACTAATTAAAATTGATGAAAACTTATAAAAGAAATTAATAAAATAGGGACCTTGTGGTGTTTGATTTCACTTAAATTTCCGAATTGAATCATATGAAACTTTAATCTAGCATAATTGTCCTCATTGAAAGTCTAGAATCCTAAGCTATTCATTAATCTCTCCCAAAGGTTAACAAAAATATCATTAGAAGCTAATTCCCTACATTACTTTACAAGAATGAGAACTCCTAATGACTCGTTGACCTTAATGAGTCATTAGGAGTTCTCATTTATAATGTCCAATACTTGTTTTGCCCAGCATGGTGTTTGCTACTCAAGTCTCTACCTATTGTGCTTTATGCCCAAGGCACACCACTTGTCATGCAAGATGCAATAGGAGCTTAATGACCCTGGCTACAAAGCCTATCAAGGAACAAGAATGTAGCAAAGATTAGACGTACCTTAGTGTAATTGGGTTGCCTTTCGGTTCCTTTTCCATCGGAAGTTCCGAGGCTAAGTTTCTTTGACTCTGATTATTCCATCTTACAAATTATCTGAGCGTTTACATTCCACATAGTTTCCGAATCAGCCTATTCTATTCTTACTCCTTAAGGAGAGTCAGATTCCTTCATCATTGATGAATTTCCAGCTTTAGATAGAATTCTTTGGAATGTAGGAGTCTTGTATTCCTCGGGATGCCCGAGTCACCATAAAGCTCTTGTGGGAATTAAACACCTTTATTTTTTGTCAAGTCTCCACCTTCGATCAATACATTTCAAAAAGTGTACTTCTACTTTCCCCCTTCGAAATCCTAGGTCGGAGGGAAATCACCCCATACAATGCTCAACACGCTTTCAATCTTCAACATGTTTTTATGATATTTTTCAAAGCGGCTTGATTTATGAGGAAACTTGTGAAATGCTTAAGATCTTCTTTGTGAACGTTATCTGAAATGTTGTGATCTACACTGTGCATGCTTGTCGTAAGATCGTCGACCATGGATATGATTTAGGCATGGTATGACTATGATATACCATGTTATGAGAAATTGGATCAAGAAGAAAATACTTTGATAAATGAATTTAAAACCCATTTCAAAATATCCAAAAGATTATAAAAAAAATAATAAGAAAAAGAACATTAAAATTATTAATATTTTTACATCAAAACTATCACTTTAAATCAGGCACACATTTCAAAAACATGTGTACTGTTAACAACGTTAAACATGGAATATACAATTTATGCTCTTGTCAAGTTAATTTTGATTGAGTTAATTTTAACGGTAGAAAGGTCATTGCAATTAAGGTAAATTTCAAGAATTGCATTGATTACTTAAACTTTAGGGGAGGTAGATGTTACTTTTTTTTTTAAAAATTAACATTTATTAAAAGGAACATAAAATTAAGAGAAACTTTCATAAACACTTTTTGTATTTAGGATCTAATTCAATTTAGACCTTCAAGTTCTGTATATTTCAAAAACTTCCTTACAATCTGAAAATTCGTTAACTCTGACAATGTCAGAGTGTTAAAAGACAATAATACATTTATTTGATTAAAATAATAATATTTAAAATTAAATTGATTTTTATAAAAAAAAAAATTAATTTTAAATTTTTTTCTCTCTCTTCTCCATGTATTTTTTTTCCTTCTCTCACAACTATTTTCTCTTCTCTCTCTCTCTTTCATATTTCTTTGGCTCATATNTAAATTAAAGATCATTTCCAGTCAAAAAGTATGAAAGATTATTAATGGCAAAGAAAGACAGAAAGTCTTTAGTGCTAGAATTCATGTTACTAATTTTGACTTATTCAAATGCACCTTGGTTGTTGGCACCAAATATCATTTTGTCATGTACTTTGGAATAACTTTATATCTTTAATTACATAAAGTATATTGGACCACATGATATGATTTAGCAAGGGACAAAGATAAATATTAGTCAAATAAAATATACCAAGCAATTTTCAAGTAAAAATGAGCTTGACTTCAATAAAAATGAGCTAATTAGTTATAATTAAGTTGATTTAGTTAAAGGTTATAAATTCCTCATTGAAATATGAGAAAAGATAGACGCTGTTATATTATTTAAAGAATACTTATACATATGGTCAATAAATTTTTTTTATAATTAATTAAGTAGATTTCAATTGATGTGACAATAGGTAATTAAAATATTTATATACATTAAATATTGCAAAGATTGCATTCAGATCGAAATTGCTTGGAGAATATCGACTATCACTCTTAAATTAAATATGTAGACTGTAAAACTATATTATATTTTATATTTTGTGAACTGTACATATATATATAGATTATATTGACTCTATGAGGAAATACTATAAGAGGTAAATCAATCAAATTAATTACATAATGAAGTCTTAATATTAGGTGCATAAATGGCTCCTAACATGGTTACATAATATGCTTGTGATATTATGCTCCCATATATGGCTAACATCCCTTTTCCAATTCATGGTGGATTAGTAGACAACAACTTGAGTTTGAAAAATAGAATGTTGAAGTGAATGGAAGACAAATGCTTGATAAAGATATCAGTTGGCTGGTCAATGAAAGAAATAGAATGGAGATTTAAGTGTCCAACATGTAAATGGTAATGAATAAAATGACACAATCGATCTTAGTATGCTTTATGCACTTATGAAATACATCGTTATGAGCATTTTAAATAGCATTATGATTATCATAGTACAATGGCGTTGAAAAAGTGTTTGGGACACCAATATCCTGGAGTAACTAATGTAACCATAATAGTTTAGCAGAAGTGTCAGCAAGAGTAAAATATTTTGCTTCAGTACTAAAATAACCCATGACAAAATGTTACTTGCTTCGCTAGGAAATCAAAGAAATTCCAAGGAAGATGTGGATCGGTGATCAATAGGGTTACCAAACCAATTAGAATCGGAATAAAACGCTAATATCAAGGGAGAAATGTGTAGAAAATAGAGTCCACAAAAAAGTGTACCTATGATATAGGGTAAGTTATGAAGAATTGCAACATATTGAGACAATTATGGAGCAGCTATAAACTAGATAACCTGGTGCACCGCATAAGAAATATAATGAGGAGTAATAATGAGATGTACCAAACGACCAACCAATTGACAATAAATTAAGGACACCATTAGTGTCACCAACTTGACATTGATCTCAACAGGAATATCAACATTTTTATTATTAGTAATTCTGGCTTGCGTAAGCATCTCTAAAGCTTACTTGATATTGCTAAAATAATACCTGTCAAATGACTAGGTAATTTCTAGACCAAGAAAGTAATTAAGAAGGCCAAGGTCTTTCATCTTAAACCATATGCAAGAAAATGTCTAAATTCTTGAATACCCTCAAGATCATCTCCAGTGATATGATCATATCACCAACATAAAGAAGAAGAATAGTAGTTCTTGAACAATTTCGCGATGAAACAATGTATGGTCATACAAGCTGGACTGTAAACCAACATCGACCAAAGCATAAAGAAACTTTGAGAACCAAGCAGAAAGTGCTTGTTTTAAGAAATAAACGACCTTACACAATTTTTGTATACCTCTCTAAGTGGATGAGAATATCTAGAAGACAATTTCATATAAACTTCTACAACAAGATCACCATACTTAACATCTGTATGAAAAAATCTCCATTGATATATGATAACAAGAGCAATAAAAAATCATATTCAAAGCATGTGGGAAACTGGGGCAAAGGCTCCTCATAGTCAATACTATATTTCTAGGATCCTTAAGCAACAAAATTTACCTTATAAGTTTCAATAGTATCATCATAATGAGTTTTTATCTAATATATCCATTTGCAACCAACTATAGATTTGCCATGAGGTAAGTCAACTAAGTTCCATGTTAGGAGTTTTTGAACTATAGCATCATGCCAAAAAAGATGAGTAGAAGCTTTGCAAAAGAAACAAAGTTCATTCAAGGAAGTAATATCATAATAACAATGAAAATCTTTAAGACGAGTAAACAGTTTGCGTAACTTGGTAGAACGTTGAAGACCATCAAGATGGACAATGGTGAAGACATAATCATTAGGAAAATCAATGGTATCATAAGAGGGTAAAGTTGGATCATCAATATCACTATATGTAGGAAAAAGCTCAAAGGATGAATTAATGAAAAATGAGGGAGTATGATCAAATGGTAGTTGAAAGAGGAGACATTACATAACATTTTATGTTCCCAAACATCACATGTCTGGAGATATGAAGACACTTAAAGATGGGATATAACATTGCTAGCTCATGTGTTCAATTTTATAGCCCAAGAAATAACACAAACAGAATTAAAGTTGAAGTTTGTGATGTTCATGAGGCTGAAGAAGGACAAAACACATGCTATCTAAAACATGAAGATGACTATAATCAAGAGCAAAATTATTAAAATTCTCATACGAAAAATTATCTTTTAAAACTAATGAAGAAATATAGTTCATAATGTAAACTACATCGAGAGCAGCTTGTCCCTAAAATTGTAAAGGAAAAGTAGGGGCAATTAACATAGCACATACAAAGCTGAGATTTTGTTGATGCTTTAGCTGGGAATGACCATTATATTGAGAGGTTCTTGGACAAGAATATAGAGAAAGAGTGCCATGCTCATGAAGATAGTCAAAAAAAGGTTTATCTTTGTATTTTAAGGCATTGTGAGACCAAAATATTTTAATTGTTTTTGAAAATTGATTCCTAACAGTTTGAGAAAACTTTTTACAAATATAAAAAATTTTGGAACGTTTTTGTAGCAAATAGATACATGTGAATGGAGAGAAATCATCTACAATAAAATAACGAAAACCTTCCATAATAGCTTTAGGTGCAGGATCCTATACATCAAAATGAACAAGTTGAAAAGTCTCAAAAGTAAGGAAATAATTATTAAATGGTAGATCAATTAGTTTTCCTTATTGACGCGACAATAAATCAAATTTGATAGAGGAAATAGAACCTAACAAACTATTTGAAATTAAGGGTTGAAAATGAGAGAAAGGTAGATATATATATATATATATCATATTTGAGAATGCCATAAGCCAATAGGAGTGGTACAGACATCATAATATGGTACCAATAGCTTGGAGTGGAAGGTGAAGATATGATAAAGTTAAAAGACTACAACTTCACGACATGTCTCAATGACTTGATGTGTCTGCGGATCCTACACAATGATGAGAAAAAATATTATATCCTATATCACATAGTTTACCATATAGATAAAATATTTAAAGACAAGTAATGAACAAGATAACAATTAAAAGTGGTGAAATAGGGTGTGGAAACAAATCCTTTATGATTTACTTGAAGAGTGAAACCATTAGCAGTATGAATTTTTTTGAATATAATGAACAAATGATTTATGAGAAAAAAATAGAAGAATCAGATGTCATAAGGTTTGAGCAGGCTAAATCAAAAAGCCAAAAAGAATCACCTAGAGCATCCGAGGTAGTGGAATCATAATGAAAAGAGGTACGAAACAAAACCTAGTTAACAATGACCTCAATTTTGTGGTAGAGACATAAGAGTTTGTAGTAAAAAAAACTCATCATTGGAAGTAGTAGAAGCAACAATATGCTTTTGGGTGAATGTGTTGCATTTGGCAATTGCGTAATCATGTTTCTTGAAAAAATGACATAGTAGTTCAACTTTCAAAGGACATTTGGAAATAGTGTGACCCAATTTCTTGTAGTAATGACAAAATAGTTCACTAAAGGCTTTATCCAAATGAGAAGTGGGTTTGTGTACTGAGTTGTTGATTTAATGTGTGAAATAAAAAGAACAATTTTGAAGGTATAGAGGAATGAGTACGAAAGATGGTTTTCTATATCCATTCATATAGAATTTCTGCTAATGTAGCATCCAAAATGGCAAGAGGTTTGTGATGAAGTAAAGATGCACAACATGCTCAAAATCATTACATAAAGCCTTAAGAAACTGAGGCAGGAAAATTTTTATATGGTATTCCTCGAAGATAGTACTATTAATTGAAGACTTCTGGTGCAGTTCAGATAAATCCAATTGGTCCAAGATGAAACTCACTATGAGAGTAAAAATCTATGACAGACTGACCTAGAGATTGTTTCATATGATATAAGTCAATGAGTAATTGATATTGTTAGGCAAGATCACCTAAAGCATAACTGGAATACAAAATATCCCAAACTTATTTGGCTATCTCGCCCAAAGGACATATTAATAAAGTTAACATAAGTATTGGCAAACCAAGTAGTACTTTTATGATTATTATTATCCCAATCATCATGATGAGACTCAAACTTGGAGGCATATTTAGATTATTCACAAATAAGAATTATGATACCACTTGTGTCATTACATCAGAGTTTGCGACCTTTCAAAACATTGCACATTGCTTGAGTCCCATGATTATATTTTGGAACAGTTAACTGAACAATAATTACTTTAGAGACATTACCAAACTGAGCTATGACAAGCAAAGGAACGGGTAGGACAACGAGATCAATGGCGATGAAGCCTCTACTGAGTGCTGCACTACAAACAGGAAAAATGACACTGTCTAGTGAGAATTCGATAGTATTTAGGCACATGATGTTATGAGAATTGAAGATCACAGTGGTTTGAGTCAGATCACAGTGGCGATGCACAAAAAAGTCATCGAAAACAACGACCCATTCATGGTTGTAGAAACAATTAAATAGGTGAGAATGAACTATTGACAGTGAATCGACAGCGAAGTAAAACAATTGTAGAGGTTGATGCATGCTAAGTCAAAATTGGTGTTGGAGGTGGAGATAAAAAGTAGTCTAGAAAAGTGGAATAACACTTGATGTGGAAAAAAGAATAAAGAATATTTTCACAATTTTTAGAATATTCCAACAACTTTTGGAATATTCCGTGACAAAAAAAATTACCTTTGGCTTTGTTACCATTAAAAAATACAATAGTAGACTGTAAAATTGTATTATATTTTATATTTTGGGGTCTTAAGCTCACACTAATATACCATATTAGGGCACAACTTGTGACTAACATGGAACTTTATCCTCGACGGTACCCTTGTATTAGCCCTCTCAAACTGAAGTTCTACAATCCACTATCCTTATATATGACCGCATTTGGCTAGTCAAAATGCCTGCACACACCCTTTGATCTATATACTATTTTAGCTTAAAAATGACTTTGCTAACATATGTAAAGACCCACTAACCTATTGAGCTTCTCCAAAACGTAATAGCCAAGTTGATTTTAGAGTCTTAAGTCTACATCTATAAATCATACCAGAGCATAGTCTATCTAATGCGAGACTTTATTCGTGATGATACTTTTGTATTAAGCTCATACTGTTATGCAATCAATCAAATCAATCAACTAATTGATCAGGTGTATAAATGCCATCATATTATGCCATACTATTCTCCTGATATAATGCTTATATTTCCCAAACCTAATGGAAAAGTCAATGGAAAAAGTAGGAAAGATAATAGCGTAGAAAGAAAAACAAGGTGGTCTTTAATGCTAGAATTCTTTTCAACTAATTTCCTTTCACACACCTTGACTTCAAATGCACATATTTTGTAATAACTCTATCTTTATTTACATAAAGTATATTATACTCTTTCAATTTGCTAAAGGAACCACATGGTATGATTTAGCAGGGACAAAAATAAATATTATAGTCAAATAAAATATACCAAGCAATAAAATATACTCATAGATAAGGTCAATAAATTTTTGTTTATAACCAGTTGATGTGACACTGGATAGTTAAAACATTTATATACACTATATATTGCAAAGATTGCATTCATATATATAGAAATTACTTGGAGGATATCATCTATCACTCTTAAATTAAATATCTTCAAAGTAAACTAGTTTATGGAATTTTATTTTTTTGGTATTTTTCTAACAAAATTTGTTTTTAAAATGTATTTTTTAGGCTCCCATCACTCGTTTTAAGCCAAGGTGCTCAGGAAATGTCTTGAAACTTTTCATTAATTAGGTATTGCACTTGTACAACATTTTTGTCTCGCTAGTTAGCTTATGTCTTTATAAGATGTGTTCGATAGTGCTTCGGCGATTTAAATAAACTATCTTGACATACTTTTCCGGAATAATCAAGTGTAGAGGTCTTGAGTTTGAATTAATCCCAATATTGGTTTCTAAACCCTAAAATAAACTAAAATAATAAAAAAAAATGAAAGATTTTCTGTTGCGCTTTGGATTAGACTTTATTGAAATTCTAAAACATTTTCATTTTTATTTCAGTTCATTTCATGCATGGTCGTCTCGTCTAAATATTTTGAATGAATTAAAAAAGCTATATTAATTGCATATGACGTAGTGATGTATATAATATCTTTTTTCTTTTTGTAAAATTTCAGAATATATTACATTGTCATTAAACATATAATATATACATATACATGCATTCTATAATAGACAAAGCTG